>JASDQU010293962.1:0-14256 GCA_032191745.1 Picea mariana | reverse complement strand
CAGCCAATAAAAGATAAGTATTGAATTATGGTTTATCACATTTGAACATGACTGTGTTGTTTTGTATCATGTTTTCCACTGTGTAAATGAATTAATGATGAATGCTATGGAACGTTTAATTGTAGCAGTACCCAGATATGTTTCACTCTGTATTTTAAATGTGTTTAATTCTGTTAAATGCATGTTCTCACAAGGTCTGTACAAATTAGTTTTAAGTGTGTTTTACTGTGTTAAATGCATTTGCTTATAATTCCATGTACAGAATGGTAAACTGAGGGGTTGGGAAAACCGGGGTAGTGAAGGGTACACTACAATAGCCTTAAGCTCACTGCTTGAATTGATTCCCTTGGCAATCGATCCCCGAATGTTGTGACTATCCTATCAGTTTTATTGATTTATTGTGAAGAGTTAATGCTTTATACTTCCTCCTCATCCCTAGTTCATCAATCCACGCCTGAGTAGTCGGCCAAGAGTCGGATCAACAGTTTTCACTTCGGTGTTAATAGACCTATAGATCCTAATGCCCTACTTTTCTGTGCGTGGATGATGAGAGAAGGATGTCTCTACCCAGCCATCTACCCCTGTTGATTGTTCCTGGTTGAATGATTGTCTTGCACCTTCTTGCGATTGAATACCTCCGCGTATTGTTATCTTTTCTCTCAGCAATCAAATCAATACCCTCTACGTTTTTATATCACCTTTGCGTTTTCGGAGGGTATTTTATTCTCTGCTATTTTTCATGACAGTTCCTAGCTCTTGAATTGAAAAATCTCAGTGTTGTCCACTTGAATGACAGTTTCTTTTTAAACTATTGTGACTGTGATCAAATTCATTTATTTGACTGTTACACATTGTATGACAGCGTGGTTTTAACTATTTGTGACTGCAATTGAATTTATTTATTGAATGCAAACGATTAAATGACAACATTATCCTCCTTTTTCTTTGTGTTTTACTTATATATTGACTGCCTATTCATCCATATATATATATAAGTGATTTCCCAAATTCTATTGACATTGTATACCAACAACGTTCCCATGTATACAACAGTGTTATATATATGGACTGTGATTTTTGTAATAGACAATAACCAGTATTAATGGATAGCGGTTAATGTTAAAGATTGACAACAAATTTATATAATCAGTATTTTGGTGCGAGATATATCTTTATATTGGTATAACCCGGTATTAATTAACCACAAATTATGTATATAGCTGTGTATTTACCCACATCAATTTTCTTCACCCTGAATGTCGACGGTTTCACACTTTACCCACTACTATTTTATTCACCCTGAATGCCGGCGTATTCTAACTTTACCCACAACGATTTTCTTCACCCTGAATGCCGACGGTTTCACACTTTACCCACAACGATTTTCTTCACCCTGAATGCCGACGGTTTCACACTTTACCCACAACGATTCTTGTCACCCTGATTGCCTTCATTTATATAGACTACCTGTGTAATGACTGCGTTGATTTAGACTGCGTGTTTACTGACTGCGTTTTGATGGGGTGGTTGTTCGCGCCATGTTTTTATTAATATTGGGTGTTGATCACAAACGTTTTTCTTATACAATTACTGTTGCTTATACAATTATTACTGGGTGTTGTTCACAAATGTTTTTCTTATAGTCTAAACATTCTACTAACTATGTTTCGGGAGCCTTTATCTGAAATTTAGTAACAAGTTATTAGATCGCAGATTTAGGTTTATATTATGGGATGAAGATGGATAATTAAGTGTGATGGTGTGTGGTTTCCATTTTTATAAGCCTCATTTTTTTGTTATTGAAATTGGATGATTTATAAAGTTAGAGTTATTATAGTTACCAACAAATGTTAATAGTTGCGAGCGAGTTTTTATAGTTGCCAGCGAATTTTTTTTTTGTTGTGAGCGAGTTTTGTTTTCCCCAATATAGTTGTTATCCCGATATAGCTACACACTTTAATAGATAGCAATAGCCTATTCATGCACAATTTCTGTAGATCTCAATGATGAAACAATGGCCACATCATTATCAACACTCTTAAATAAGAAAAAAAAATTATTGAAGGAGTCTCGTTTTTATTTTTCCTCTCTTAAGAAAATTTGTTTCGCAAAAATCTCCCTTTAATTTACAAGTTCATGTATAATGAGTTGTTTAAAATCCAATTATATAGGTTCATGTAAAATAATAAACAGTTTACGTAGTTTTCTTTATAATAGTGTTGAGCCATTAAAACTACACAGTTGAAATTCTGGTCAATAACACAACCAGGATTTTATTTCATAATTACAGAAAAATAATTACTGAGACCTATAGAAACAATTAAAGTCTTGCTTCTTTTTATTTCCAGACATTGTAATTTTATATTAGCACATTTATAAGGAACAATCATGGACAAGTGAATGTTGGCAACTTACAATTTGACTATAGAGACATTATTGAATCTGGACAAACAATTATGTATTACGCTTATACCTCCTTGATTATATTATTAAATTGCGTTAAAAAAATCAAGATAATTGTAGAAGAATTGATACATAATGTTAAGATACCTTAGACAGAGATATAATTTAATTGTGCATTATATAATCTGACAGTTAAGGGCATTATTAATAAGATTGGACAGAGATATAATTAGTAGATAGCAACATCGCGTTTTTAGACAGCGATATTATAGTCAGCAATGTCGAGTATTTAATAAACAACGTAGATCACTTTTAATGTTAAGTAGATCACATATTTATGGACAGTGCATATTTTTGACAAGCATGATTGAATTTGTTAAGCGCATTTATTAGTTCACCTTTATGATAACATTGGTGATAATGAATACTTTTATAATAGTTCACTCCTTTGCACTTAGACATCATTCTTAACGGATATTGGGTTATGGTTGTCAATGAAGTCATTTAATAGCTTGCGCAATTTAATTTGAGTGATTTCAGCTTGCATCTTGCCAACTTGATGCTTGGGTGCGTGGGTATAGTCTTATGTTCAGTTAATTCGGTCTCCTAGTGCGTTGAATTTTTTTGGGTTTTGGTCTAGAGGTGTTATGTTGCGTCAGGGTTACCGTCACGCCTATCACCTTGTGACGGCATGATTCCTGATGAGGGGATCATTGTGTGCCCTGATGGATAGAGGCGAATGATAACCTAGCCAGATTCTACGCTTCCCTATGGGGCCTTTAGTTCATGGTAACAATTGTAGGTACTTGGTTTTGTAACTCCTTAAGGCGTCGGGTTTTGCATGCCGTAGAGGTTCTCTGGTTACAGGTCTTCAAAGCCATTGTGTTGGGTGGTTGTTGTGTTTCTTTATATCGTAGGCATTTTCTTGCCTATGTCGGGCGGGTAGATGTTTTTATATGTCTTGATTCACATGTTCATCCAGTTGCATGATGTGCTAGTGTGTTGAGTCGTCGTTGTCTATTTTTTGNGTTGTTTTGTCATGCTTTAAAAAAAAAAAAACTTTTGTGTTGTGTCGCATGTAGTCATAACAAAGGGGGTTGTTACATATGGTATCAGAGCAGGTTCAACCCTGCGACTGTGGATCACCAGGATTTACATTGCAGTAAACTCGTGAGTATTAACCCTTGCGTTAATTAAAAACCTTAACATGTCCATGTGGGGATCGCATTTAGAGGACGCCTCAGAGGTTTGCAATGTGGTGTCGTGGAAGGAGTTGAGACGCCTCCAAAAGTTCCCACACCCTTGGAGTTGAACTCCCAAAGGGAAGAACAAGTCCTTGGGTTGGATTCGCTTGTTGTAAGGGATGATGATGGTCTGACAAGGCCCTTCCAAGTAATGTCAAGGGGCCTTGATTCACCATCGGTACTGAGATGAGGCCAGGGCACCTGTACCCCTGAGGGTCTATAGTGTGCCTTAGCTAGTACCATTAGCATCAACCGATAACTCGAGAGAGTTGAGTTCTCAAGTCCAGGAGTGTCGCGGATGACTGTGTCGTCGAGACACAGTTGTAGAGCAAGGCGTTGTGCTTCACGCTTTGTAATTATGACCTCCAGCACGAAGGTCCACATGGTGGTCTTTCAACTGAAGGGGAGCGCTCTTCTATGGTGGAAGACGCTCCTGCCACTTTTGAACATGGTCGTTGACGACGTGTCATGGGAACTGTTCAAGGAACGATTCCAGGAGAGGTATATTTTTTAGGAGTTCATTGAGCATCAACTCAACGAGTTCAACGCCTTGCGACAAGGAAGTCACATAGCGCCCGAGTACGAGGCTCGTTTTGGAGCTTCTTCAATATGCTCCGCACCAAATTACTCAGAAACTTAAGGTCAAGAAGTTCGATTTTGGCCTTATTGTTAGAATCCATATTCTACTTCAAGTACCAAGAATACTGGACCGAAGAAAGTGTGTTGGATTGTGGGGAGCCACATTACCAGCATTACTTCCCAGAGGAAAGGGTTGGAGCATCTCGATCAGTCGGACCCACTACCATGGGAGTTTTGGGCAAGGCCCATCGGATTCATGCAGCAGTGAATACCCACCAGGCAGAGCACCAATTGATTGTGCTCGATATGTCAAGTACCGTCATTGACCAGACCCTTAGTATTTGATAGATCCCGGTGCTACCAAGAGTTCCATCTCTGGTGCAACGCTAAAAAGTATTAAGGTAAAGGAAGTCGAACATGATAAGTTTATCTTTGTAGAGATGGCCTCGAGAGCCAAACAGAAGGTTGGAGGAAAGGTTACGGGTTGTACCCTTAACCCAGGAGAGTTTGTCCCTAGGGCCAACCTGTACGTCACAATCTTAGGATATTATGATGTCGTGATCACTATGGACTAGTTGGAATCACATGAGGCGATACTCAACTGTAAGATGAAATGGTTGAGCTTGGTCGATGATGAGGGACAAAGACACGTGATTGTAGTTCAGAACCAAGGAGTTTCCCTGGGATTTATCTCTTCCTTACAGTTACGGAAGAGCATGTGCAAGGGATGTAAGCTTTATGCATTCCTTGCGTTAAACGAGAAGGGAGTAGCGGAAGGTCTAGAACACCTTCTTGTGGTGAGAGAGTTTACGGACGTCTTCCTGGAGGAGTTACCTTAGACCTGAAACCAGGGACTGAACCGATAGCAAGAACACCTTATCGGATGTCGTCACTGGAGTTACAGGAGTTGAGAATGCAACTGAAGGAGTTGTTGGACCTGAGACTTATACGTCCGAGTGTGTCACCGTGGGGTGCACCTGTTATCTTCATATGAAACAAGGATGGGTCATGGAGACTCTGCATTGACTACCATAAATTGAACAACGCAACGATCAAGAATTGGTATCCATTTCCAAGGATTGATGATCTATTCAATCAGATGAAGGGTGCGACGGTGTTTTCCAAGATCGATTTGCAATCAGGGTATCACTAGTTATGGATCAAGTATTCATTGACGATATTTTGATTTACTCTCAGATGACGAAGGAGCATGAAGAGCACTTGCACTAGATACTACAATCATCCAAGTATTCATTGACGATATTTTGATTTACTCTCGGATGACGAAGGATCATGAAGAGCACTTGCGCTAGGTACTACAATGTCTGCGAGAGCACAAATTGTATGGGAAGTTGTCCAAATGCCTGTTTTATCAATCGAAGATTCACTCCTTAGGGAATGTCATCTCCAACAAAGGTATCATCATGGACCTAGCAAAGGTCAAGGATATTATGGAATGGCCTGCGCCGACAAATGTCTCGGAAGTGCGTAGCTTCATGGGTTTAGAAGGATACTATCGACAGTTCGTCAATGGATTTTAGAAGATAGAAAATTCGATCATGGAATTGCAGAAGAAGAACAAGAAATTTGTTTGGACTGAGAGATGCGCGGAAGTATTTTGGAGACTCAAGGAGTTGTTGGCAACAACACCGATACTAAAGGTCCCTGACATGGACGTGGAATTCTTGGTGTGCACAGACGCATCCAAGGAAGGCTTAGGAAGAGTCTCGATGCAAGACGGTCGAGTGATCTCTTACATATCGAGGAAAATGAGAAGCCATGAGGACAACTAAGCGACGCACGATTTGGAGTTGTTAGCCATTGTATATGCCTTGAAGGTTTGGAGACATTACCTTGTTGGATGAAAATTTGAACTAAAGACGGATCATTGTGGACTACAACACATCATTACACAAGCAACCTGAACGCGCGACAATGACGTTGGTTGGAATTGCTTAGCAAGTACAATTTCGAGATTACTTAGATAAAGGGAATAGTGAACTGAGTGGCAAATGCATTGAATCTGAGACCACACATATTTTCGGTGTTGCCTCTTCAGACAAATCTACGTGAAAATATTCTAGCTTTATAGTGCGACGATGACTGGTACAAAGAGGTCAAGGATTTTATCGGACACAACACAATGATGGTACCAAGGTTTGAAGGATTTACGTTGGATGATGATAGACTACTGAGATTTAAAAATTGAATTTACGTACCACCGAATGACGAGTTGAGGATTTTGATCCTAAATGAGGCTCACAGAGCAGTGTACATGGCTCACCGGGGAGTCACGAAGATGAGGGCAGACCTTAAACCCTTATTCTTCTGGAAAGGAATGAAGGCAGACATAGTCAACTATGTGGCTAGATGTCTAGAATGTCAGTAGGTAAAGGGTGAACATAAACATCCAGTAGGATTACTACAGCCACACGCTATTCCGGAATCAAAATGGGAGGTTATTTCGATGGATTTCATTGTTGTATTGCCACTGACGGCAAGGAGACACGACTCGATTTTTGTGGTAGTCGACACTTTGACGAAGAGTTATCATTTTATTCTTGTGTGTACGATGTATTAGGCACCTAACATATCTAAAGTTTTCATCAATGATATTTTGATGCTGCATGGTGAGCCTAAGAGGATTATATCTGATCAAGGATCGATGTTTACTGGACGATTTTGGACTAGTTTCCAAGAGGCCTTGGGAACCCAACTTAACTTTAGTACTGTGTATCAACCAGGGACAGATGGGCAGACCGAACGAACAAACCAAATCTTGGAAGACATGTTTCACATGTACGTGATGGACCAACAAAATCATTGGGAAGAATTCTTGCCACTGGTAGAATTTGCATATAACAACAGTTATCAAAGCACCATTAAGATGGCGCCTTTCTAGTTTCTTTATGAGAGACCGTGTCAGATGCCTTTGAGTTGGGATCAGCTTGAGGATAGGGTCTTGGTGGGACCAGAAGTGATCCAAGAAATGGAAGATCAAATGAAAATAATAAGACAAAGGATCAAAGAAGCGCAGGATCGAAAAAAGAGTCATGTCGATGCGCACCGTGTCGACCGTAATTACGAAGTTGGTGATCGATTCTTCTTCCGGGTAAGACCGCATAAGAGTTAGATCAAGTTTGGGAAGGGAGATAAACTCTCTCCTAGGTTCGTGGGACCTTTCAATATTGTGGAGAGGAAGGGGCCCATGGCCTATCGACTAGCCTTGCCTGATTATTTGAGGCGCATGCATGATGTTTTTCACGTATGTGTTCGAGACATTATATTGTGATCCTACACATGTTATTGACATGAGTTCCTTACAGGTATCAGATGAGGGGGCTCTCACGGCTGAGTCGATCCACATCCTGGATCATCACATTCCATAGCTATGACGTCAAACAGTACATCGGGTTAAGGTCCAGTGGGACAACTATAGTCTGCACTCAACGACCTCAGAGGACACATATGAGATGCGCCAATAGTTTCCATTTTTGTTGGATAGATAGACTTATGATACTGTGATACACATTATTTATTCACTTATGTAATGTGAAACTTCAGGATGAAGTTTAGACCAAGAGGGGTGTATGTAACATCTCTCTTTTGCCTGCACTAAGTGAACTTATTCTTTGAGGACACTTGCTTGCTAGTGATCCAGATTTTTATACTATTGGGCATTATATTCTCTGCTACATCGGGTATTTCCTTACCTTTTCCTCTTCTGTTTATTTGTGAGATACTACCCTGGTAGAAACCTTACACTATGGATACCTAAATGTTTTTCTCCCACCTCGCACCTTTGATTAAAATATAATACAGTTATGGGAAAGAGCCTTTGATTTGCATCCCTATTTTATTCCTAAAACCGTAAATTCTCTTTTATTTGACCAAATCGAGACAGCACTTAATCTCTCTTTGAAGTCTTTCCTACTTTTACTATTCCCTCATGACTGTCCCTGCACCAACACAGCCTAATATCGAACCTGGACTATCGAACCAAACGCACATTGCTTTAAATCTTTTTGACGTAATTCTTAAAACTGCTACAAACCAGGTCGAACTTGAACGTTCATGGGAAGCCATTGAACAAGATATAACTATCCAGGAACAGTTGGAAGCTAGACAACGCCAACGTATAAATCTTCCCTAGTTTTCTTTATCGAGGTTTGACGTTACCCTCTTCTCCATCTTTTACCCACTTTTGGATGCCTTGACACTCTACTTTTAAGCCTTAAGTATAGACTCAGGAACAACATTTTTCTGGCGCTGTTGTCGGGGACCGAAGCTATGAAATCTTTTTCCCTGGGAAAACGACATATATTTCGTTGAAAGTGTTACCCTTTGATAGTGAACAAAGAGTACACACAGTTTTAAGGCTTTTTCAATCTTTCACTTAGCGACTCCACAAAAATAAACTGGCATCTAGTAGAAGCAATACCAGATAAAACCCAGATGGTAAGTAGATTATGCCCATTACCGATCCCGAAAAATTTTTAAAGGCGAGGGGCTCACTTAAGCCAACTGCTGCAGTTTATAAGCCTAAAAACCCACCTTTGAAGACTAAATATCCTTCAGAACCTTCTACTTCATGCAATCCTCTTTTTGATACCAAATATCTGACGTCAAACTTCTCCGAAGTTAGGAGTGAGATTCATCCGACTTTTCCATCTGTACACAAGGGAAAAGGTCCTTTAGAAAGTTCATCGACAGTTGACATACCAGCTTTTCTTCGATTGAATTTCCCGGCCTCACTTGATTCCGAAGAGTGTGTTACACACTCATTTTCTACACCTGTCGGTTCACCCGATTATATCTCTTGCAATTCCGAGGAACCAAGCCCTCGCGTTCCTTATCATTCATCTATAGTTTTTCTACCTCACCAAGAAACCAAAGAGTCACTTTTAATTTTCCGAAACCCCCTTTTCGATTTCCCACTAGAATCGATGGAAGCCGTCGGAGGAGGTGGTGGAGGTGCTCCTGGAGGAGGTGGAGGAGGCCAGGGACATGTCCCTCCTCCCAGAGTGTTTACCAAATTAGCAGCAAGATATGCTCCCCTGGTTTTACCTTCCCCTTTACATGACCTTCCTGAGAATTATATAAAAAATCTTCCTAAGTTCACTTGGGAGGGGGATCTAACCACAGCTAAGCATATAAATTTCTTTGACCAGTTCGCAGACATCCTAGGTCTAGAACATGAAGACGTGTATTCGAGACTCTTCATACAAACTTTTGAAGGTCAAGTCCGAACCTGGTTTCGAAACCAACCTGCCGGATCCATCTTGTCTTACGATGCCTTGGAGGATGCTTTCCTCAGACAGTGGGGTGAAAGAAAAGATCACCTTTATTATTTAACCGAGTTTGGGTCCTTAAAAAAAAAGAACTCCGAGACAGTTATGGAATTTATCCAAAGATTCAACAAACTGTACAATAAGATCCCAGCCGAAGTCAAACCTTCTGAACCCTCGGCCAAAGTAACCTTCGCAGGCGGTTTCGAACTAGATTTTGCCCTGCTTTTACGAGAGAGAAGAGGTGCAACTTTAAATCGGATGCAAGATGACGCAGTAGAGATCGAGTCTAATATGATGGCTTCGGGTAAATTAAAGGCTAAAGTAGAAACAGTGAAACGCGAAAATAGACGCTATAGGGAACCAGCGGGTCCTTCGGGGTCTAATAGATACATTGATGACAAAGTAGATGATATGGCCCGAGTAATTAAAGAATTTTCCAATAAAATATCTAGGATGGAGTTGGAACAGGTTAAAGCTGATTCTTCTGCTAAAAAGGACTTCAGGAGGAACCTAAATCCCCCAAATCAACAAAGACAAATAAAGAACGAGGATCAAAAAATACAAGCTCCACTAAAGAGTGAAAATTTTATAGGAGCAAACAACCTACAAGATTTCGGAGATTTGGATGAGGATGTCACGAATTTCGGTGATGACTATTCGCAACCGTATCTGACTCGCGAAGACTGTGAAAAGTCTTTAAACACGCCACAACTGTCTAATGAGGATGAAAAAGGTGAGCACATTGATCTCTGTGGTTATCAACCAGAAACTGAGATGCTTATGGCTGAGTTTCAACCAAAGTAAAATTTAAGATCTAAGAGTAAGCCCACCTCAATGAGTCAACCCAAGAAAATCCTTCAAAGAGGTCAAGATTATGAACCTCCTTCGGAATATACCTTATTACCCAACAACAAAACTAAAGTAGTAAGCCCTCAGAAGTCCGAGGTAGAAAAAGTTGAAACTCAAACACAAGAAACCGAACTAGTAAATAAAGTCACATCTTCAACTAGGATCATGAGTGATAAAGCAGTCCAGACAAGTAAGTCGGAAAGGAAAAATTTGGAAGTCTCAACCAAAGAAACTGACAAGGTGAGTGGAGCTTTCAGTTTTGAAAATGAGTTAAACAAAATTAAGATACCAATCCCTTTGGTAGAATTAGCGAAAAATCCCGTTTATCGGAAGCAACTTGCCAAAGCGATGGGTGTCTCTGAGATAGAAAGTCAGTCTGATGTTTTAAACTTAGAAGATGACAAACATAACATCACCTTTGGTCCCCATTTTGAAGGGGCCAAGGACACCATCGCTCCCTTTTATATCACTCTGAATGTGTATGATCAGTTGTTGCATAATTGTATGTTAGACTCCGAAGCTTCCCATAACGTTATGCCCAAGATTATAATGGACAAGTTGGGTCTCCAGATCACAAGACCTTATGGAAATCTGTACTCTTTTGACTCTATAAGGGTTAAATGTATGGGGATGATAAAAGATCTGGTAGTTACCCTGGCACAGGTCCCGGTTAAGAGTATCCTAATGGATGTGGTTATCGCAGATATTCCCCCTAAGTATGGCATGTTGTTATCTAGGTCATGGGGAGCCAAGTTGGGGGGTTCTCTATAGTTGGACATGACGTATTCCACAATCCCTGTGTTCGGTGGTCAGTTCACTCGGTTGTACAGAGAAACAAGATTAGCATATACAGTCAGTGACCCTCAGAACCCAAACAACTTCCCTATTTACATCGCAGACCAAGACCTGGGAAATTGCATCTTGTCTTTTGATGATGGTTTGGATGCTTGCCCAGAGGAAATCGATATAAAGAAAGAAGAGTCAAGTCACGTGAAAGAGGATCTGCGTAACACCAGAGTTTGGAAAATGTATTTCGATGGTGCTTTATCTTCTGAAGGGGCAGGCGCGAGAGTGCTTTTAGTAGCTCTCGAAGGTAAATTCATTGTTCCTTTCTCTTACCGACTGCAGTGGGACATAGATTACACTAATAACGTATGCGAATATGAAGCGTTGATCTTAGGATTAGAGGCTGCCAAAAGGATAAATATAAATAACTTGGAGGTATATGGTGATGCAGAGCTAATAGTCAAACAAATAAACCAACAGTACCTAGCCAAACATCCCAGACTAAGAACGTATAGAAATTGTGCTTGGGATCTCATGGAAAACTTTTTCTCATTCGTAAAGGTCCATTTTATCCCTTGCGCAGAGAATCTACATGTTGATGCGTTGGCAAAGGCAGCTTCAACCTTCTCTCCTCCCACGACCTTCAAACTGAAGTACCATGTTGAAATCAGATACAAACCCTCTATACCAGACAATATCAGACATTGGCAGGTCTTTGAAGATGATGAACAAATTAATAAATTTCTTGCAGCAGTGGGTGAGTTCTCCGAAACTCATCCAGACCAAGAGAATCAAAATGACCCGATGTGGATCATGCAAGAGGGGGAAGATCCTGAAACCTTCCGAGAAAAAATTGCAGATCATCGTATGTTGGTCCTTAAAAGAAACCAAATTCTGAAAGGCTTAATTCCTTTAGAAAGACTTTTTGATCAGAATGACGTGCCTATGAAATCCACTTTGTAGCCCCAACCAGAAGAAGTGGAGGACTATGATATAGGAACTGAAAAAGAATCCAGGGTAGTAAAGATATCCAAGTTCCTCCCTCCCAAAGTAAAAGTCAAGTACAGAGACCTACTCAGACAGTACAAAGATGTTTTTGCCTGGTCTTATGATGAGCTTAGAACGTATGACACTTCCATAATTGATCACAAGATACCTTTGAAGCCTGGGGTCAAACCGTTTAGGCAAAATCTTAGGCAAATTAACCCCATTTTGTTACCCGTGATTGAAAAGGAAGTTAAGAGATTTTAGATGCGAAATAATCATACCTCTGAGATACTCGGACTGGGTGGCAAACCTGGTCCCGGTCAGGAAAAAGAACGGAGAAATCAGACTGTGTGTGGATTTCCGAAACTTGAATAAGTCTTCTCTCAAGGATAATTATCCACTGCCCAAAATGGACCATGTGCTAGAAAAAGTAGTTGGAGCAAATCGAATGTCTATGATAGATGGGTTCTCTGGTTATAATCAAATCGCCATGAATGAACAAGACAAGGAAAAAACTACTTTCACCACACCATGGGGTACATTCATGTATGACAAAATGTCATTTGGTGTGATGAATGCAGGGGCTACATTCCAACGTGCTATGGACATCACTTTCGTAGGAGAAAGAGACAAGTTCGTAGTCATCTTCCTCAACGAATTGACGGTTTTCTCTAAAACTGACAAAGAACATTTGATCCATCTGAAACAGACTTTCAAAAAATGCCGCAGGTTTGGTCTATCTTTGAACCCAAAGAAATCACATTTCGCTATGCGGGAAGGTAAGCTTTTGGGACATATCGTATCTAGGGATGGAATCGGAATTGATCCTAAGAGGATTGAAGCAATAGAAACTATAAATATTCCCAAAAATGTAAAAGAGATTCAATCTTTCTTAGGTTTATCCCCAATTTCGCTGAGATTGTCAAATTGATCACAGGAATGTTGAAGAAGGACAGCGGAGTAAATTGGACAACCGAGGCCAAAGCATCATTCGCGCATATTAAAAAAGTCATAAGCGAGGCACCTGTGTTAGCAAGCCCAGATTATCTGAAAGATTTTCTTATCTTCTCGTTTGCCTCTGAACATACTATCGCCGCGGTGCTCCTACAAAAGGATGAAGAGGGATTCGAACGGTCGATCGCATTTTTTAGCAAGAGTCCTAGAGACGTAGAACTGAAGTATGACATAATAGAAAAACAGGCTTACACAATGGTAAAGGCGCTAAAGGCATTCAGAACTTATGTACTGCATTCAAAAATTATCGCGTACGTGCTTACCAGTTCTGTGAAAGATATATTGGTATAGCCAGATAGTGACGGAAAAAGAGGGCGATGGCTCGCTAAAATACAAGAATTCTATCTGGAAGTTAAACCAACCAAATTGATAAAAGGGCAAGGCCTGGCCAAACTCTTAGCGGAGTCAAATTTCAGAGCCCTTGATATCAATTGCCTGCTGGAAAGCGACGAAGACACAGACCTAAATGAACTGGATGAAGAAACAAATCCAAACCAGATCGAAGAGAATTTCTTATCGTCAGACTGGTACAAAGACATAGTGTTTTACTTGCTAAACCTAAAATGCCCAGATGAACTATCACCATCTAAAGGCAGAACTTTAAAACTCCATGTAGTTAAATATTGTATATCCGAAAGTCATCTATATTGGAAGGATCCACTCGGGTTCCTGCTAGTTTGTTTAGTTGAATCAGAAACCCAGCGGGTTATAGATGAATTTCATAAGGGAGTCTGTGGGGGGCATCACGCATGGAGAGCTACCGCCTACAAGATCTTGAGGGTTGGGTACTACTGGCCGAAAATCTTTTCGGACGTCAATGCCAAAGTGCGTGCCTGCAACCCTTGTCAAATATTCGCAGGTAAACAGAAGCTCCTTGTACTGCCCCTAGTTCCAGTCAAAGCTGAAGCCCCATTTCAACAATGGGGTCTAGACTTCATAGGGGAGATTAATTCCCATTCCAGTGCTCAACATAAGTGGATCTTAACAGCTACAAATTATTTTACTAAGTGGGTGGAAGCCATTCCAACCAAAAGGGCAACAGACTCGGTGGTAATCGATTTCTTGGAAGACAATATTTTGTCAAGATTCGGTTGTCCCCGAAA
>JASDQU010293961.1:0-14259 GCA_032191745.1 Picea mariana | reverse complement strand
CCCTTATTTGTCTCAAGTACTGCCCTGGATAGATCTCCTCACAGGGACACTCCTTTTGAAAGTTTATCCAAGGATCTACTTGAGGATTTATGGCGTAAGTTTCAAAACCCTGCACGAGAGAGAGAAGGGTCCTTCTTGACTTTTACATTTCGGTGTTTCGGTACCCGAATTACCCAAGGGCGAGTTCCCTTGTACTTGGAAGTCCCAGAATCCCTAGTTTCGTCTCTCGGGAAACCCAAGTGCGAGACCTCTTGTCATTGCATATCCCAAAATTTCGATGGAGGAAATCTCGAAACAGTGGAGTATGTTTAGAGTTGGGTGTTTCAGAGTTCCGGCTCCCGGGAAACCTAGGTGCGAGACCTCTTGTCGTCGCATATCCCAAAATATCGATGGAGGAAATCCCGAAACAGTGGAGTATGTTTAGAGTTTGGTGTTTTCGGAGTTTTGGCTCTCAGGAAACCCATGTGCAAGACCACCTATCGTCGCACATTCCGAAATCCCGATGGAGGAAATCCCGAAGGTTAGAGTACCAAACTTATTCTAGGTTTTGAGTTTCGGCCCCTTCGAAAGTCAAGAGAGCAAGGGCTTGCTTGCCTCATGACTCCCCATATCGCGACAATAGAAGTGCCTTCTCGGTAAGGACTGTGGGCATAGCCACGATCATATGAGGGAATTTAAAGGGAAAGGAGGGTCTGTGCTAGGCTCCTTAGGATCTCGGGGAGTGTTGTCCCTCGAGAATAAGAAAAGAAAGCTGAAAATTTCTAGCCTCGGGGGTGGGTGTGTTACATGAACACTCTCTTGACAACTGTCCAATGCTCTTTTCCAGGTGTCAACATGTATTTTCTCAATACTCCCATTGCATGAGCAATATCTGGTTGAGTGCATACCATGGCATAAATTAGACTACCAAAAACAATTGCATAGAGAACATGTGTCATGTCCTTTATTTCTTTCCGTGTCTTTGTAACTGTTTAGGAATTAGCCTTTCTCCCATAGGAATTGACACCTTTACAGATTAGTATTCCAGCATGTTGAAGAACTTCAAGATTGTTTCAATATATTTCATTTGGTTCAACTAGATATTTCTAACTGCTTGATCTCTCTTGATCTCCACTCCTAGAATGAAGTTCATTGCACTGAGACCATTCATGTCTAAATTGGAGGATAGTTGCTTCTTCACCTCCTTTATTGTGTCCATGTTTTTTCCAAACAACAACATGTCGTCGACATACAATGCTACATATATGAAACACCCACCTTCTTCGTTGGAATATACATAGTGCTCAAACTTACTTCTCACAAATCCCAAACTAAGGGTGTACGTGTCAAATGTTTGATACTGCATCCTTGGTGATTTCTTTAGACCATAAAAATATCTTTTCAACTTGCACACTAGTGCTTTCTTTCCCTTTACTGCAAATCCTTCTGGTTGTTTCATGCATATTTGTTCTTCTAGGTCCCCATGTAGGAATGTTTTCTTCACATCCATTTCGTATATTTCAAGATCAAATTCTACAACCAGAGAAATTAGTACTCTAACGGAATTTAATTTTGAAACATGCCAAAAAATCTCATCGAATTTGAATCCTTCGACTTGGGAATATCCTTTTGGTACTAGTCGATCTTTGAATTTCTCGACTTGACCTGCTATGTTCAACTCTTTCTTGAACACCCACTTGTTATTAATGGGACTTCTTCTGCTAGATAATTTTACCAAATCCCATGTCTCATTCTTTTGCAAGCATTCCATCTCTTCGACCATGAAGTCCTTCCAAATTCTACCCTCTACGGAGTCAACTTCCTCCTTGAATGTATTGGGCTCCTCATTGGTGGCAGTTAACACAAATGCAAAACAAAAATATGGTGGTCTATATGTCTCAAATGGTTTTCTTACTCATTCAAACCTCCTTACAACTGGGGCTAGCTATTCCACCTCTTCATATGATTCAATTCACTCATCTAAATAATCTTCTTCGTTCCTAAACTCAAACCTCACCTTCTCTGGATTTTTCTCTATTTGAACCATTTCAGACTCAGACTTACCTCCGAATTATCTGAATACCACATCTTAAATTTACATTGTTTTCCTTATTGCAGGATCCCAGAGCTTATATCCTTTAATTCCTTCTTTATATCCATTGAAAATACACTTGACTTCCTTCTTGTCCATCTTTCTCCTCTTTTCCTTGGGAACATGCCCGATGCATCACATCCAAATACTTTGAGATGTGAAAGTGAAGGATTATTACCAAACCATACCTCATGTGGAATCATTTCGACTAGCGCCGATGAAGTAGACATATTCACTAGATATTTTGCAGTGTCGAATGATTCTACCCAAAATTCTAAGCTTAACACCACTGAGCATGCTCCTTGCCTTTTCCATCAATGTTTTGTCCATTCTTTTGGAAACTCTGTTTTGTTGTGGGGTATATAGTGCGACATTTTGGTGTGCTATGCCACACTACTTGAAGAACTACTCAAAATCATTTCCACAAAATTCACGACCATTTTTAGTTCTCAACACCTTGATATTCTTATCTATCTGGTTTTCCATAAGAGATTTAAACTCTTTGAATTTCTAAAAAACATTTGATTTATTCCTCAGGAAATATATCTATGTTTTCCTAGAAAAATCATCTATGAAGGAGACATAATATAGGGATCCAACAAGTGAAGGGACTGTTATAGGCCCAAACACATCACTATGAATTAGTTCTAGAATCCCCTTTTCCCTTATTGCTCCATATAGGAACCTAACTTGATTTTGTTTTCCATATATGAAATGTTCACAAAAATTGATTTCTAAATTACATTCAGGAAAACCTTCGACCATACCTTTGTTGTGCATGGATCAAAGTATTTTTTCTCAAATATATCCCATCCTCTCTGTTAGCACTCAATTTTTTATGAAAATTTTAAGTGTCTTTAGCATCCTTGTGCTAAACTTTTGAAATATTTTTGCTCATTTGCCCTAGTTCATAAATTCCAATTTCCTCATTGAGTTAGGAAGAGTCTTAATTCATAGATATTTTTCTCCAAACACCTATGGCCTTTGTCTTTTTAACCTGCATAACCAAAAACCAACTTTTAGTAGTTTTTCCTAAATCTTTATTTTGTTAATTTCCCTATGGTTTTATTTTAGTTGCCTTTTCAATAAATAAGTTTATTGACTTTGATAGAAGATGTGGTGTGTGCTTTCAAAGTGGCTTAAACCTAGATCAAACTATGTATTATATTACAAGTCAAATCTATCCTAAGACCAAGCCACAAGTCAAACCACAATCTCAAGCTACGGGCCAAGCCATAAATTAAGCCAACATTCCAGCTGTTTGGTGCTCGGTGAAATTGCAAATGCCTAATTTGCAGGATGCATGCATAGGTACCATGATGAGATATCAATGCATTATTGTTTAAAGTTTCTACAGGTGTTGAAGAACTAAATGTAGCCATGATGTATACAATGATGTTCCCAAAATTCTCGCCCATTCCACCGTTTTCATGCATGGATGTGCAAAATGCAGTGCACTGCCAAATCTCCTAAACGCTACCAAATCTCTTGGATGCTGTGCTGCGTTTTCTCCTGGGTGCTGCATTTTCTCCTAGGCTCTATAATTTTCTTGGGCACTACCCAATCTTCTGAGCAACGTAATGATGAACGCTACAGATTCTGTGGGACATTTCAGTATTGGCGCTACCTAATTTCTGGCAGAGATGGATTCTTGCATAGAGAACATGATTTTCTTGTAAAATTGACAGTTCAGATTCAAGCTCGGATGGTAGAACTCTAATCTTAAGGAAATACAATATGAAGATCTGTTCCCTACAACCTTCATATGAAACTCATGCACCTAAGTTGGCATGACAAGCCTGGGAGCTTAAAATTTTACATATAAATAGAAGGTTAATGCAGGTATCAAATACACAGCTGGAACATCATTTCAAGCAGAAGACACCAACAGTCCAAGCATTCTATAGTATTTGGGTTACCTATTTTTCTCATGGTCTATTTTTTCTTGCATGTATAAGATTTTTTTTTGTTGGTATTCTGCCCTCCACTTACAACAATTGTCATCAAAAAATTGCATATTTGAAGTACAATCCTCGATACTGTCAAAATGTTTTTATCCCAAGTTGTAAGTTTCAGTGTACAGAGACAGTGGTGCTACCTTTTTACTTGTCCAGTTGTGAAATACACTACTCAGGCTGCTACCTAAAGAAGCTACCAGCAGACACTACGGATTCAGGAAGGTCAGGCCAACAACTTTTTTGATGGAAGATAATGGAGAAAATTGCGGAAGCAACAATTGGCATTTTGAGGACAATTACATGCTCCTAAAAGAAACATGGAAAAATAGGAGTTGCGCAACAAAAGAGGATCAAATCAGTTTGAAGCATGGTTGGATTAGTCACCAACATTTTCCTGTTTTATAGCATAGGTTGTTAAATAAGTTGTTAGATCAAATAAATGTTTAGATATTTTCAAGGGAAGGAGGCTAGCTCGTACCTCCAGCTATTGCCTCCCTTTTTGTTATAAATAGATATATCAATTGCTTTAGAAAGGGTTCAAATGGTTGAGATGAGGCTCCCATATTGTAATTTTGTTTGACTGAGTAAATTGTTCTCTGGTTATGTACTGGACCTGAGAATTTTTTATTAATGGAAGTCAACTTCTCTTCATTTCCTTATTTCTTCTTACTATGAATGCTCATTAATGGAGGATCCTTATGAGATGTTACAACTGTATCATAATGGATGTTTGATTGTGGTGCTACTCTAAATATTTTCAGGGTTTTAAATTTTAGTTTCAAAGAGGATCTTGTGACTGATCTTTTTCTTCACCTAGATGTTAGAAGGCCTGATGCTTATAGTAGACTTGTTCATTATTCTCACCAAGTCTTCCCTTTACTCATATTTATCCTTAAAAAACTGACTGAAGCTAATCAAGACCTCATTTTCTTGTGCATGCTAGCCTAGATTTCTTAGTTAAAACCTTATTATTTTGAGTCTTGTCCTTTTGAACTTTTAAAAACTCATTTACATTTACAAATATTTTGATGTTACCAAGCTCACCTGATTACAGTCTAGGGTGACTTTTGGAGTGATAACATAAATGGCGCCGCTGCCGGGGATGGATTTGAGCAGATTGAAGAGTTCCTTGGGAAGAACGACATAGATCCAGCTCTTGATGGTAGACAAGAGAGGGATATAGAAAACTGACTGTAATCATCTACCTAGCGACTCCACGAAGATGAACCTGTTGGAAGACTCCACTGTGGGAACACACTTGGACAGAAATGGAAGGCAAAGGCAAGTTCATGTATCAAGTTCTGAATTTCTTTCTGGAACTTGTGCTCTTTATCTGTCATTCTTTCTTGAATTTCCCTACACACATTAGGAGAATCATAATTTTATTTGTATACTCTAAAGACCACCAGCCTGCTCTTGCATATTCCTTTTTCAAACAAGTAGATTTACCCCCTTCCCATGTCATTGATGTTAAGCATATCCATCCACTTCAAACACCCGAAGAAGATGAGGTTCATAAACACTTTTTTAATCAACCCGAACCTTACGATTCTCTCCCTTCTCCAGATTTCAAGGTTAATTTATTACCTTCTACCTTTCCCTCTGTTGTTAATAACCAACCTATTGAAATTCAACATGCACCAAATGATTATTGTCCTTTTGCAAATAATAAAACTGATTCAATTCAGGCTGCCAACTCCTTTGACCTTTACCAACAACCTTCTAGTGTTTAGCAACCCACTGAATTTGATTTTAAGGTTAGGGGAAAGATGTTTGGACCTCTAAAGCTGCCATCCTTTCTTCATCCTTACCCTCCCGGATTTGTAGACTAGCTACCAACTTTTTCTGGAAAAGATAACACTACAGGAGAAGAGCATATGTCAGCCTTTCAAGACTTCATCGATAATCTGGAAATCTTGCATGAAGATATTATCATGAGGATTTTCTCTAAATCTTTGATTGGAGATGTTGCCTTGTGGTTCAAGAATATGGAAGTTGCTTCCATTGGTTCGTGGGATGAACTATATGATACCTTTTTAAAATACCGGGGAGAGAGAAAGTCAAATGATCAATACCTAAATGAATTCACTACTTTGAGAAGAGAAAAAAATGAAGTTATGTCTGCTTTTAATAGAAGGTTTCACAACTTGTATTACAACCTGCCCCTAGAAATTAAACCTTCTGAGACTGCTACCATGGTGTATTACATAATGTCTCAATATTCTGACCTTGTTTTGTATCTTAGGGAAAGAAAATCGACATCTTTATCACAGTTATTCATGGATGTTGAGGATGTGAAGGAGAAACTCCGAGCTTGTGGCAGGATTCAAAGTCAGTGACATGTCAAATCTGAACATGAGGGAGATTTTATTTGATGTCCCTATGAAGAAAACATAGTGGATGATTTGGTCCTCGAAGCAGGTATCTTTGACAKCCTTGCCTCTGAGGAAGTCATTGTCTCATCAAACATTGACCAAGAGAAGCTTGTTGTTGACAAACCMTTTGGTAATGAATACTTYGWTGTTAGAAAGAATCAYGAAACAAGACATTCTGAATGTCAAGAGTCAAAGGTTTGTTATGGACAACCTATTTTTGATGGAAATACCAGTGATGGTGATGAACATAATTTTTCTATGGTTTGTTTGGAGCCTCTTAGGCACTATTCCTATATATGATGATTATGGTCCTGATCCTTGTAAATACTATGGAGGTGTTGAAAGGGATTTTTATATAAATCTAATCTCTTATCCATCACCAACAAATGAACAATCTTCTCTTAATAAAAACCATATGTATGAGCAACAAACTATCCCCACGGTATATGTAGAAATGATCAACAATCAACCAACATGTGGTTTTGAAGTTACGCAGCAGCTATTCGACCCACATATTCTTGTGTCTGTCATTCAAACAAGTGTTCCTGTAGAAGACATCAAACAAACTGTTAGTAGCTTTGAAACAATGAAGGCAACCTTTCATAAATTAATCAGGCATTGCTTTCAGTTTCATGACCTTGTCAATGAGTACATAATGTTACACTTTTCAAATGCTTTGGAGCATGCATAATTGATCTCTTTATCAGCATGTCCGGGTGAGTATGGTTTCTTGAATCAATTTTTATCACTGTTGTTACATTTCAAACATCATTTGTTGATCAATGACATAGAATAGGTTTATTCAATTTTAAAATTGCTTGAATGGCTGTTATGGAAGGTAATATTTACCTAACCAATTGTAGAGCTGGTTAGAGTAGAGTAGGGTAGGAAATAATCTCCCTGCTCGAGAATTTCTTTTCTTCTGGTTTGCAGGAAAAATATCAATGAGCTTGTGTGAATAAAGGCCAGTTTTGAAGGTATATAGAGATCAGTTGCATAGGTCTTGAGAGTTTTCAGATATTGGTTTCACAGGCCAGATGAATCCATAGCCCAACAAATAAGGCAACTGAAACTACTAGGTTCTTGGAGCCTCGCAGGGAGGTCTCCATACCAGTTGGAGCCAAATGTTAGCACTCAATTTTTTTATGAAAATTTTAAGTGTCTTTAGCATCCTTGTGCTAAACTTTTGAAATATTTTGCTCATTTTCCCTAGTTCATAAATTCCAATTTCCTCATTGAGTTAGGAAGAGTCTTAATTCATAGATATTTTTCTCCTAACACCTATGGCCTTTGTCTTTTTAACCCGCATAACCAAAAACCAACTTTTAGTAGTTTTTCCTAAATCTTTATTTTGTTAATTTCCCTATGGTTTTTTTTTAGTTGCCTTTTCAATAAATGAGTTTATTGACTTTGACAGAAGATGTCGTGTGTGATTTCAAAGTGGCTTAAACCTATATCACACTATGTATTATCTTACAAGTCAAATCTATCCAAAGACCAAGCCACGAGTCAAATCACAATCTCAAGCTACGGGCCAAGCCATAAATTAAGCCAACATTCCAGTTGTTCGGTTCTTGGTGAAATGGAAAATGCCTAATTTGCAGGATGCATGCATAGGTGCCATGATGAGATATCAATGCATTATTGTTTAAAGTTTCTACAGGTGTTGAAGAACTAAATGTAGCCACGATGTATAAAATGATGTTCCCAAAATTCTCGCCCATTCCACCGTTTTCATGCATGGATGTGCAAAATGCAGTGCACTTCCAAATCTCCTAGATGTTGCCAAATCTCCTGGACGTTGTGCTGCGTTTTCTCCTGGGAGTTGTAAATTTCCTAGGTGCTATGTTTTCTCCTAAGATCTGTAATTTTCCTAGGCGCTACCCAATCTCCTAAGCAGCGTAACAATGAATGCTACGGATTTTGCAGGACGTTTCAGTATTGACGCTACCTAATTTTTGGGAGGCGCTACCTAATTTCTGGCAAAGACAGATTCTTGCACAGAGAACATGATTTTCTTGTAAAATTGACATTTCAGATTCAAGCTCAAATGGTAGAACTCTAATCTAAAGGAAATACAATATGAAGATCTATTCTCTACAACCTTCATATGAAACTCATGCACCTAAGTTGGCATGACAAGCCTGGGAGCTTAATCTTTTACATATAAATAGAAGGTTAATGCAGGTATCAAATACACAGCTGGAACATCATTTCAAGCAGAAGACACCAGCAGTCCAAGCATTCTACAGTAGTTGGGTTCCCTATCTTTCTCATGCTCTGTTTTTTCTTGTATGTATAAGATTTGTTTTTGTTTGTATTCTGCCCTCCACTTACAACAATTGTCATCGAAAAATTACATATTTGAAGTACACTCCTCGACACTGTCAAAATGTTTTTATCCTAAGTTGTAAGTTTCAGTGTATAGAGACAGTGGCATTACCTTTTTACTTGTCTAGTTATGACATGAGCTACTCAAGCCGCTACCTAAAGAAGTTACCAGCAGACACCAGGGATCCAGGAAGGTCAGGCCAATAACTTTTTTGATGGATGATGATGGAGAAAATTGCATAAGCAACAGTTGGAATTTGGAGGACAACTACATGCTCCTAAAAGACACATGTAAAAATAGGAGTTGCGCAGCAAAAGAGGATCAAATCAGTTTGAAGCATGGTTGGATTAGTCGCCAACATTTTCCTATTTTATAGCATAAGTTGTTAAATAAGTTGTTAGATCAAATAAATGTTTAGATATTTTCAAGGGAAGGAGGCCAGCTCATACCTCCAGCTGTTGCCTCCCTTTTTGTTATAAATAGATATATTAATTGCTTTAGCAAGGGTTCGAATGGTTGAGATGAGGCTCCCATATTGTAATTTTGTTTGACTAAGTAAACTGTTCTCTGATTATGTACTGGACTTGAGAATTTTTTATTAATGGAAGTCAACTTCTCTTCATTTCCTTATTTCCTCTTACTCTGAATGCTCATTAATGGAGGATCCTTATAAGATGTTACAACTGTATCATAATGGATGTTTGATTGTGGCGCTACTGTAAATATTTTCAGGGTTTTAAAGTTTAGTTTCAAAGAGGATCTTGTGACTGATCTTTTTCTTCACCTAAATGCTAGAAGGCCTGATGCTTATAGCAGACTTGTTCATTATTCTCATCAAGTCTTCCCTTTACTCATATTTATCCTTAAACAACTGTCTGAAGCTAATCAAGACCTCATTTTCTTGTGCATGCTAGCCTAGATTTATGAGTTAAAACCTTATTATTTTGAGTCTTGTCCTTTTGACCTTTTAAAAACTCATTTACATTTACAAATCTTTTGATGTTACCAAGCTCACCTGATTACAATCTAGGGTGATTCTTGGAGTGATAACACTCTCATGCCATAATATGCTCAAGTTGACTTGAAAAATAACAGTTGAGTTGAGTTGAATCGACTTAGCTTGAGATAAATCGAGTCGATTCAAGGTTAAGTTGACTTCACGAACAACAATCTTGTTGCATCTAGTTGAGTTGAAATTCCATAACAACTTATATAGGGTTCCAATTTAAACTCCTTTCATTAATATCATTGCTCCCATGACCATTTTGCACGTATCCTTCTGAAATAGAGTGCGCACTCCCCCATCACTTGTCTTGCTGATATATATCACGTTTCTTTCCAAACCTAGAATATGTAGCACATGTAGAAGGGTTATACTCCTCCCATCTTTCAGTATCATTTGGACCCTTCCCTGTCCAATAATTTCAGTTATTGAGTCATCTCTATGAGGTGTCATATGATAGGACACTCTAATTTGATCAAATAAACATCTTGATATAACTATGTACTGGTTGACACTGAATACAAATCGCCTCCTTAATCTGGAGTATTCTTTCTCCCAGTCAATTGCTTCTCATCGGATCTTGTATTGAATTCCATTGCCTTCAACTTGTCGTCCCTTTTATAATTCCCAGATTTACCTCATTTCCAATATCTTCTCATTGACTGAACCGACGATTTATATATACCCTTTGACTTAGACTTTCTATTGGAGAATTTTCCTTTATCTCCATCAACGAGTCGACCTCTCACCATTAAAGTATGTTTGGTTGATCCCTCCATGTTCTTGAGTCTCATTTCTTCTGACAATAGAGATGCAACCATGTCTTCTAGAGCTAATGTGGTCAAATTACCCTCTATATTCACAACTAAGCTATCCCATGGGTTTGGAAAAGAACATAACATGCTGATACATTTATCCTCCTCAGTGATTTCAATATATACCAACGATAACTAGATTATTATGGTATTGAACACATTTAAATGCTCAGTTACTGAGCTATCATCACTCATCCTCAGAATATATAGTTTCTTTCTAAGGAGCGACTTATTTACTAGGGATTTCAATCGGTACAAGCTTCCCAACTTGTCCCATAGTTTCTTGGATGAGTCTTCACTTGAGACATTCAACAACACCGAATCTGCAAGACACAATCGAATCATACTCCTTTCCCTTCTTTCAAGTTTCTGCCATTCTTCCCTTGACATACCTGTCGGAATGGTACGTGGGCAAATTGTTTCCCATTGTTCTCGATCTATAAGGAAATCTTCAATTTTAAGCTTCCAAAACTCAAAATTTAGGCCATTGAAGTTTTTTGTCTCTATCCTCGAACTACTTGCCATTCTTTCAAGCAAAACTTTAAAGATATTTGAGTTACAAATTTCACAAGACCTAGAGTTTAACTTAGATCCAAGATCTATAAACCTGAGCTCTGATACCACATGTTAGAAACTATACTTCCACACTAAACCCTCTATAAGATAAGAAGACAAATTTAATCAAGAAAGTAAAGGACAAATAAATCACACAGTACACATAGATTTTACCCTGGAAACCAAAATGACAAAATCAACATTCCTTGATTGTCTTTCTCTTTTGTTGTCTTATTCATTTAGAATAAAGGGTTACATGACTAGCATTGGCCTACACCTAGGACATAATCTCCATCATACTCTCTTGATTTCACAAGAACAACCCTGCATCCAATTCGACTTACATCTACATGACCAACAACCTACTGTTAAATATTAGTAGGAACATCCAAGATTGATCATCATAGTATGATTATAACGTGCCTTATTTATAGGATTTACAGTAGGAAAAACTCTAAATAATGGCACCCAAAAAATGGTTACAGATCCATGCAGATGATTGGTTACAAATCCTATGAATCTCTGGATTCTGTTAGAGTCAACTACCAGTTGGATTTACCAGTCGACTACTAGTCAACCTCCATTCAATCTTTGTTTTGCTGCCACACTACCTCCTGAAGACTTCTTGTAGGTTGACTTCCCGACTTGTTGTCGATCAATTTGACTTTGAATTTTCCTGGTCAATCACTTCAGCCTTTGAATTTCATTACAAAGAATATAATAACCCAACAGGGGGTGGGTGGTGGTGGGGTGTAGAAGGGAGACCTATATTAATATGATTGAACTTTGAAAACAAGTATATTATACTTGGACTTTTTTTGCATCTCCTTTAACCAATTTTGTGTTCCTCTAACTTCAACAATTGATCAAACTCTATCTTATAACGAGGCTCAAATTTCAAATCCAAAGGGGAGTGATGTTAAGCCCTAATATTGGCTCATTACCCCTTAATTGGGGCATATTATATTAGTAATTTTATTTTATTTATGTCGGATTTAGGCCATTTGTTGTAATTATACCTCCTAGTCTCCTATATATACCAAGGAGACATTTTCATTTTGAATCATCTTGTACTTGAACATTTAAGTGGGGTAAAAGGAGGTTGCCCCCTCGAAGAGGCTTATTATCTGAAATGATCTATTTTTCAAGGCGTTGAGTACTTTTTCTGAGGTTTTTCTATGCTATATTGATATTTGGTTCTTAACATATGGTATCAAAGCTCAAGGTCTCGGGGTTTCGCTGCTACATCTGAGACACCTTGGAATTTTAGCTATAATTTTTTTTCTACAATGTTTAAGAAGGAATGACATGGAGGATATTTAGTAGATGGATCAAGGTACGTTGGGTGAAAATTTCAGTTCCAGAGGCCTTATACTTTCGGAGATACAACCTATACAAGACAGGGTTTTGGAATCATCCTGAACTGAGCCATTACGTAATTTTCGCTATAAAAGTTTTCTGTAATGTTTCAGACCCTGAACTCCGGAGGCTATTCACAAAAATTAGTAAGGTATCTATGGTAAAACGTTAAGCTTTTGGGTCATCTTAAATTTGTATATACACCCTGTGTAAGATAGGGTATCTGTCTAGTCCTATTGACTAGTCTCAAGAAGGTGTTCCAGGTAAAACAATCATAACTTCTTCCTAGAGTATCCAAATTGAGTGGGACTAGTTTCATTAGATCGTGGATAGTCTGTAGTATTTCGGGTATGAGTCTTAGAATTTAATATCAATTATTTTGTGCGGGTCACGCTATAAAAGTGAGATCTCCTGGAAAGTCCAAAAATCGGCAAGTTGTGGGGAAGTTACCGTAAATTCCACTTGGCACATCCAATTTTTATCAGACTTGTGGAATTGTAGAGAAGAAATATCAAAGAACTACATCAAAGAAAGTTTCATACCCAGAAGGGCCGAAACTCTGGAGATACAACAGAAGAAATATTGTCTAGCAGAACCACCTCAAAATCAAGGTTCAAAAGTGATACTTGGCCAACATGCCACCCAAAAAGGGAACTTCTACACCAAATAAGCCTCCAGGAAATCCTAATTGGACTCTTTATGAAGGTGAAGAAATGCATAGGGATATAAATGATTTACTAAAGAAGATAGTAACAAAAGATGAACTACAAGAGATGGAAGCTAAGTTGGAGGCAAAGATGGATGGTTTAAAAGAGGAGATCATAGAAGTATTGAAAAAATTCGTAACAGAGAAGACACCTAAAAGTGAAAATGCATCCCATGAAATTCATGATGAGGACACAAGGAAGGTGAATCAAGAATGGAGAAACTCCAAATTTGGGTTGAAGACCAATCACGTTCCTAAGATCGATATGAGGAAGTTTGATGACAAGGACCCAATCACATGGATACTTCAGATGGAGCAATTATTTGATCTACATAATGTGCCACATACACAAAAGGTACAAATTTCTTCTTTATATTTAGAACCTAATCAATTTCTATGGTATCGATGGATTTGTTCTCACAAATCACTCGTCACTTGGACAATTTTCACGGAAGAAATTATAGCACACTATGAGGATACAAGGAACAATACCTTCTTTAGCCAATTGATAAATCTCAAGCAAAAGGGTTTAGTTACTGAGCACATTGAGAAATTCCAAAGATTGAATATAAAGGTAACCGATATTCTAGATGAGGACNAGAGAACAATTCTCCTTCTTCTAAAACACCTCAACCTACAAGGTTGACACCTCAACAATTGGAGGAAATAAAAGCAAAAGGTTTATGCTTTAATTGTGACAACAAGTACAATAAGGGACATCACTGTGGTGAGAAGAAATTATTCTACATATATTGTGAAGAGGAAGAAGAAGAAGAAGAAGAACCATCTTAAGATGAAAAGTTAGAAGCAATTTCATCTGAAGAGTTGAATCCCACGATATCGTTTAATGCATTCACTGGAATTAACACTCCTCAAACCCCCAAGATCAAAGGATACATCAAAAATAAAAAGGTAATAGTCCTAATTGATTCTAGTAGTACTCATAATTTCATTCAATATAAATTAGCCAAAGCTCTCAATTGCTTTGTATATCCATCACCAGAGTTTCAAGTAATGATTGCAGATGGAGGAACTATCAATTGCTCAGGAAAATGAAATAAGATCAATCTTACTATGGGGGAATA
>JASDQU010293958.1:2376-14384 GCA_032191745.1 Picea mariana | reverse complement strand
TCTTTCACAATCAGCCTTAGAATAGGTTTTATGCTTACTGTTTTTACCATTTAGAAAACAAAGTGCTGATCACTGTCATGAGAGCTATGAAGATGAATTCTGAATAGGAGCTTAGCATCTCTTTCACATTCAGCCTTAGATTAAGTTTTTGGGTTATCTCCATAAAAGATAAAAATTATCTCTAAAATCCATATACTTTGGACATGCCTCTAAGTCTTACAAACACCGGATTGATAATAAATGCACTCTAATTTACTTAGGTAGATTTAGAGCTCAACAACCATCTCCACCATTTTGTGGTAGAGGGTTTCCCTGGGCTGCGTGGTGCTCAGGTCAGTTACCCAGTCTGCTTCATGAGTCAGAGCATCCCATGCTTTGCCCTTGCGTTTTTCTTTGATTTCCTTTTCCCATTGGGTAATGGTTGCTTTTCCTTTCGGTGCAACCAGATTATGAAAGGTGCCCTCTGCGTCTTTTGCCGCCTGCTCCATCCTTGAGACCCGCTGAGAACTGTTCAAAGTTTCCTTCCCCAGGGGGTTTCTTTTGCTGTGCGTTCACTTCATTCGCACCATCCCGTCTGACCTATCGCAGCTCCTAGTTCATAATAATTTTCTTAAGTTAAAAGATATTAAAGATTATTTCAATTATGAAATTGTAAAAGTCTATTATTATATTATTAAGGGTGTCGCATATTAAAAGGAAATATTTTTCAACTTCAATTTCTTTTGTATCATAAGTTTTACAAATTTACTTATCCTAATATGTTTTCGAGCAAGTTCAATAACTAGTTTTAGTTGAGGTGAGTGTTATTTTGAGCCCGGAAGAAATTATGGAAACCACATATGTTTGGTTTTTGGGCATGTTAACGAATAACTAGGCCGAAGCTTACACTTTGTTGCAAGGCTTAAATATTGCTACATGCACTGACATCCAAATATTATGTGTGGTAGGCGATTCAAAAAATGTCATTAGGAACTTGGTTTTAAACACCATTCCAGGCGACTTTCTTTTGGCATCTCGGTTGCAACAAATAATCCAAGAAGCCAAAAATTTATCAGAGATTAAGTTTCTCCATGATGTTTCTTGCAAACAAATGCACCAAGCAAGCCATTCTGTAAAAAATGGGGGATATTATGGTTAATGGAGAGCTTAACAATCAAGCCATTCCTTAATCAAATATGGAGGTCAACACACTTTGTATTCATTTAATTCAACACATGGCATTGAATAGGGAAAGTGAGCCATATAATTGAGTAAGTATTGTGAAGGGACCGGTCTCCTTGGCCCACACGAAACACCATTCATTTTTTGCATGCTATTGAACCCATGTGAGAATTATCTTGGAAACATTGTGGGATAATGGCACAGATATATAGTTTTTTGGGGTGGAATTACATGAGCGGAGGTTCAACCTCTGATCCAGAGAACTTCAACTTTTTGAAACAATCAATGTTCTATTTTGAAAACTATAGGAAGAATTGAGGATTAGGACCATCATGTAACCACATAAATTACCACAATAATGGGTACTCTAGTTCAATTCAAGTATCAAATTTTTGTATTGGAAGCTAATGGTAGCATGCTTTGCACCATGGTYATAAACCTATYTAAAGGAGAACAATCAGATGCATCTAATCAAGTGCAATCTATCAATTCCAATTGTCGGACACCYAAGGAAGATGAAAGAGTTCACCAACAACAACTCCAGAAGAATGTAAAAATTTTCAAATTAAACTTGAACTCAACCAAAGCAGCCCAAGATGAAGCAACCAATCAACATGGCGTTTACYAAGAATATTTTTCAAAGGAGCTAGTTTTCGAGGTCTTTTTTACAATATACACCATCAGAATCTATTGAAAGGAATCGTTATTGGATTTTTACAATTGTAACTATAGGATAGTAAAATATCATTTTTTGGAATATCGCTTAAAACTTTTTAAAGCAAAATTTTGATATACAATTGTTGGGAGCCTTATTCTAGCATTTTGTTTAATATAAATATCCCCAGTGATGGTTAAAAAAAAAAGGATCCTATCAAAAACTAGTAGAGTGATCCCAAATTTTGAAATTTCTTAGAATTATCAAGGGAAACTTCTTATATCGAAAATTAATAAAGTGGTCCCTTTAAAGTGTAAATTGTACAGAAAGAGTAAATTGTACACGGGAGGAGGTCATTTAAAGATAAATTAATGCCTTTATTTTGGGATTACATTTTGTATGCATTAATCATTTTTTTCTGTCCATAATTAAGATAGAAGGACCTATGGTTTTGTCTTGGATGTAAGTTAATGATTAAGATAAAAGGACGTAGTCATGCTTTAGTCTTGGATGTAAGTTATTGGTGACTTCAAGATAAATGGATATTAAATGAATAAATATAATAATTAAAAAAATAAAAATTTAGTATATTTTAAAATATGAATTATCAATAATAGTAAGATTTTTTTCGAGAAGATAATAACATTTGGATTGTTGTCATTGTTAGGGTTATTATCTTCAAGGTTTATGTTCCAACAATCATGGATCCTAATCCTAGATAAGGCTTCCCTTCTCGTTTAGATTTTAAGGCATTATCCTTCCATGTACTTATTTCTACTTTGGGGAAAGTATTGAATTCCAAGCCTTCTTGATTCATTAAGAAGCTTGACATTATTATGGAGGTTCCTCTTCCAGATTCTACTTCCAGGCATATGACTTTTGCTTTGGTTGAATGTGATTTCATAGGTTAATTCACAAAAAAATGGTCCCCACTTAGATCAATGACTATCTGTGTTCAAAACAATTGACAAGTATTAATAAAGAGCAAACTAACTCACTATTTTTGTAGTAGAGGTTTTTATGCTTTCTTGTTTGAAGCCAAAAAAGATAGGGATCTCATATTTAGGAATGGTTCATAATTCTTTTGGCACTAGAGGAATGTATATGAATAGATGAAACCCTAATTTCAACCCTCAACTTGATGTTCCCTTCATGGTCCCAGTTTGGGTTCACCTTTCGCACCTGCCTCTACATTGTTGGAATGAAGACTCACCGCAAAGCTTTAGAAATTCTCAGGGCTGCTACATTAGCAAATTTGAGCCCAAGGATGGAATGTTCTTATGTGCTAGGATTTATGTAGATGTAGACCTAGAGAAAGTTATTCATGAAGCAATCCTTCTAACTCTTGATAATTAGAAGCATATTCAACCTATGGATTATGAGTAGTTTCCCTTCAAATATGAATTTTTTCATGAATATAGGGGCTTTGCAAAAGAATGTAAAAAAAATCTTCCTCCATCTCAACTCGCACTAGGAAAGGAAGAATAATGGTAGGTAGTAAAAAAAAGATGAGCTCCAAACAATCGATCACCACAATAGTGCTAAAATTGGTCCCATCCAATCGTCCTTAGATCCTCTAAGCCCTTCTACTACAAAGCAAGTAGCTCCTAAAAATCAAGTCCCTGAGACATTATCCAAATCTACCATTTTGGATAAGCTCAATCCCCAGGCCATCACAAGGATGGAACTATGAGTTTATCAACCAAAAAGTTTGAAGGTCTCTCCCAAGAAGACCTAATTTCTTTTATTGAAGTGATAACACCCACAATCTCAACCCCCATTTCATCATTCTCTCCTAGGTCACCCATTTATTTTGAAGCTCAAGAGATCCTCCCCTTGTCAATCAATGAACACATTCTTTCATATAGACAAGAAGAAATCAATCATATTCCAGACAAACCCCAACTCTCATATGGTATTTTAACTTAGAAACAATCACACCAATAGTTAGAACAAGACGATAACGAGGAGGATGAAGAAGAAGAGAGACAACTAAAAAGGGTAGGTAGGAAACTAGCTAAAGAAAAAAAGGAAAAAAGCAACAAATAAAGAAAAAATCTTGGGTATATAGATAACCATAGAAAAATCAATAGGGGATGGAACTCAAAGAACAAAGAATCCAAGAGCTACTGTTCCACTGTAGGGTGGAAGCTACAAACCCTCCTTTGTTAAATCATGAATATAGTCTCCTAGAACAATAGAGGTTTGGGTATTTGGACAAAATAAGAAACCATGAGAGACCTAATAAAATTAGAAAAGTCAACTATGCTCCTTCTCTAGAGGACCATGTTAGAAGCATCGAAAATATGATAATAGGTAAAATGCATTGGAAAAGAAGTGAAGAAAYAGTGGTAAGTTCCAAAGGGGCTTCAAGAGGTATTTTCACCCTTTGGGATAACTCATCTATTCATCTAGAAATTTTGCACCAAACCCAAGATTGGGTCTTAATATGTATCACACACTAAAATTCAAGTAAACATTTGAATATTTTTAATGTTTATATGCTTGTAGGTACAAAGAGAAAGAATATTTTTGGATTTCTCTACAGGCTTCGAAGGATTCTAAATTCTCTAAAAATAACATCATATTGAGGGTTTTAATGTGATTTTGAATAGTAAAGAAAAAAGAGGTGGAAGTATAGTCAAAGATCCTTTCAAATAAAAAATGGAAGACATTGTGATGGATTTGGATTTAGTGGATGTCAAGCCAATGAAAGGAAAATATACATGTACCAATAGAAGAATTGGACTAGGACATATCATTGCAATGCCAAATTGATTTCTTATCAAGAGTGACCTACTATTGATGCCAATATTATATCTTTCAAGATCATCCCAATGACTATCTTTGATGACAAACCAATCACATTGCAATTTGGTGAGTCCCTTCTAGATTTAATTCACTATGGTTCCAAGATCACAAGGCCATGAAATAGTCTAAGAAGAATGGTGAAAATGGGTTGTTGGGTTTGTTGTCTACATTTGGAAACATAAACTTAAAGATGTGAAACTAACCCTCAAGGAATGAAAAAATACCTGATACATCTCCGTTGACAAAGAAAAATCCCAAATTAAATTACAATTGGAAGCTCTTCGTGAGAGGATGGAGGTGGAGGACATCACTAGCCAACATAAAAATAAGAAAGTATCTTATGCCAAAAACTTCAAATATTTTATATCTGAGATAGAAATGTGGTTCCTTAAACCTTAAAACTTGTGGCTGAAATAAAGGGATAGCAATACCTCCTTTTTCCATAGGCAAGCTAAAGCCAATGAGAAAAAAAAATAATTTCAAAGAAATTTCTTTGGAAGATGGTTCAAAGTTGAGAGATTTTCTAGTAATCAAAGAGCCAACCAGAAATCATTTTGAGTCTTTGTATTCTTGATATTAACTCCACCTTAGTAATGCTATAAAATGTCGCCCCTCTAATCTCTGACAAGGAGAACTTAAAGCTTAACAAAGTAATAGAGGAATTCAAGATTATTAATTCCATTTGGGGCTTATCCCCTAATAAATCTCTAGGGCCTGATGGTTTCACCATCCACTTTTATTGGGTTTGCCGGGATATAATAAGAATTGATTTAAAGCACATGCTCTAGTATGTTCAAAAATACCATAAAATCAATGGTAGCACAAACTCATCGTTTTTTGTTCTAATCCCTACAGAAGCAAATCCACCCTCCTTTTCCAGATTTCACCCAATCTCATTGTGTAAGTCTTCCTATAAAATTTTAACAAAAATCATGGAAAATAGTTTAAAGATGATTTTGACAACCAAGGTAGATTCATGTAGAAATTTCAGATAGTTGACAATGTAATAATGTTCCAAGAAGCAATCCACTCAAGTAGGGAGAATGAGGATAAATGAATGATCATGAAAATTGATATGGTCAAGACTTTTGACCAATCAGGGCACTCTTTCTTGGTTAATGTTCTATTTAAATTTGGTTTTTTCTTTCATTTTATTTAATGGATTTCTGCTTGCATTCATAGTCCATGGAAGGCCCACCACTTTTTTCAAAAGCATCCAAGTATTGAGGTGGGGTTGTYCTCTATCTCCTCTCTTGTATATTATAATGGTCGAAGCTTTAAGTAGGAAACTGGAATCAAAATGGGTTGTGAGAAGCTTGCCAAGAATCATTTGGTTAGAGGTGTCAAAAGCATGAACCACTCGTAATTTTCTTATGACACCCTTCTTCTTAATGGTKCTCTAACCATCATTGTTGAGCATTTTAAATGTGTATTTGATCAATTTCTTGATGCTTCAAGAGATAAGGTCAATAATGGTAACAAACAAATATATAGATGGAATATCGGCTCTTAACTCCTTCTTGTGATTTCTATAATTCTATCATTTCCTTGCAAAGGGTCCTAGACCTCCTTCAAGTATTTGGGGATGTTGATATCTCTCAGCAATCCCACAATGGAGTCTTGGCAAAGTATCATCAGAGAAATCAAGTCCAAATTCCAACAATTGGGGTCTTAGTGGTTGAATCCAACAATCATAGTGGTTCTCATTAAATTGGTGCTAACAACTCTCCCATTATTCTAATTCTTTTCTATGTTAGCTCCAATTGGAATTATGTAGTAGGTGTATGAGGAAATCAACAAATATTTGTGGAAGGGGAGGAAATAAAACTACAAAAATTTCCACTTCATCAACTTGAATATGGTGAGATCCCCCAAGGATAAAGGAGGACTGGGAATAAAAGATCCCTCAATCATGAACTTGGCTTTGGGAATCGTAAGAAATGAATAGATGGGTGCACATTGGAAAATAAGAAAGGGTCACACACTTGGAAGCTCCTTAAAGATGTAGTCCCGATTATATAGTCCAAGCCAACAATTGAAAATTGATCAATGTATCTAAGGATTGTGTTATGGGGAACCTTCCCTTGGAACACAAAAGTGAGTTCCCCCCCTTAAAATATTGGACAAATACTCAAGGTATAATATCTCTATGTGATATCTCATCTTGGGAAGTAGAAGTCATTTGTTGGTTGGAATGGTCGCTCAAATTGTTACATGTCTATTTATCCCCTTCAACCTCTTCTATGATTATCTTTGTTAAAGGTTGTGTTCCCTTTGACCTCTCTATCCTCAATAGAAGAGGGTGGGGAAACTTGGAATACCGTGTCAAAGATGGATATCAATATCAAATTCAATCTCCAACTCTCCCTCAATGTTCCAATTTATGGAAACATGTATGGCATATTCATGACTTACCGAAAATAAATATATTTTGTTTGGTAATGGTGCATGGGAAGATTTTGGTAGCATAGAATATTTAGAAGAGGGGAATTCATGGATCCTCTCATTGTGAATTATGGCTTGGTGAGGTTGAAATAACCCACCATCTCTTCTTTGATTGCTCCTTCTTGAAATAGGCATGGAAAACATGTTTTGCAGGGATCAACCATAGAATATAAATTCCATACTGATGGAAAGATATGTTCACTCACTGGGGGTTATTCAAAAACAAATTTATTCTTTGAAAGAGTATAGAAATATTTACCTAATTTTATTTTTCAAAAAGTTTGGTTGGCACATGATAAGGTATTTTTTCGATAGGAATTATATAACCTAAGATCAATCGCTACAAAAGCAAGAGGTCTTTTGGCAGAAGCTATTAACATTGGGGGTAGGAAGGGACTTAGTTTTATTAGCTTGATAACAATGAGAAATTATGGATTTTGGAATTTCTGGTGGATATAGTCCCATATCCAAAATCATTCATTCATAATCTAATTCATTACTCATTGTGGCAGCTAATATTGGGAGAAAAAAACTTCCATGATTGGCAACTTTAGAAAAAAATCAGATTCTCTTTTTTGATGGAGCATCAAAGGGAAACCTAGGGGTGAAAAGAATGAGGATGATCATTCTTTACCCATAGGGAAACAAGAATTGACTTATATGTGGGGTTTAGGATTAACCACAAATAGTTAGGCACAGGTGTATGCCCTTCTTCAGGGATCAATATCAGTGAATGTAGACAGAGTGAGCACTTTGAACATCATTGGAAATTCAAGTATAATTACGAGCCTAATGAATTCTAAGAAGAATCCCTCTGATGGAAAGCTAGAATCATTCATAGTGAGGACTCAAAAAGGGACTCATTGATTCAAGAGGTCACCTTTTACTAGGTCCCGAGATCCCTTAACATTTAAGTCGATGGTCTTGCAAATGAAGCCACAAAATTAAATGGAGGGGCCCTTAGGAAAAATGGGGGTCTATAAGTTCAAGCCATACCCTAAGTCCATTTGTGATTTATTAGACATGAAGGAAAGACACGTCACAACCTCAACAACCAACACACGTCAAAGAATTTTCGACGTTAGGAGATATCAAGCAGGGGATGGGATGTGAAGAACATCACTTCTCTAGTATCCTTTCACATGCTAGCCATAACTCTTGGTAGGAAATTTGAAATCTCCAGCATGTTATCTCATGACTCAAGTGGGATAATGGCTCAATATGAAGGTAGCGCATGGTGATGGTCAAACTTGGTCCTACTTGGATTTTGGGTAAGAATTCATTATTGTCTCTGGCCTGTGATTTTGGGTTTGTATTCAATGTGAAGGGTTTTCGTGTTTTTTCTTTGGTGTTTTGTTAAGGGGTATATTTTATGGTCTCTATTCTAGTGTTTTGTTTTGGTTATGAGTTCTTATGGTATTGGGTCCCTTATGGGTTGTTTGGAGGATCTAATCATTGTTTGGGTGCTTGAATTTGAATGCCAACCCTCGTCTGGCCTATTCTATTCCCCTTGGTATATTCCTCTTCATGAGATGGTAATTTGAGTGGGTCTGCAACAATGGTCTCAATGGAATATAAGGGTTTGTTAAGATATAGATAAAGCCCCATATTAGGCCCTAGATGAATCCCTATATATTGAGTTAGTACATTTCTATTTTTATATTAGTGTTGCCAACTAGACCCTTTAATTGTAATTGTACCCTTTGTCTCCTATATATATCAAGGAGACCTAGTTTTAAAAACCATCTCATCTTGTGCATTTTTTATATTGTAAAAGGAGGTTTTTCCCCTCAAAGAGGATTATCATTCATTCTTCTATCTGATTCTCAAGGTGTGGAGTTACTTCACTTTCTATTTTCAGACTATTTGGGTGATTGTTGACTAGAATTTCGTTTTAGAGCATATGATCCTAGGGTTTTTCTCCTTCAAATGAGTAACCTTGGATTTTTTAATATAACTTGTTTTTGGGAAGTTTCAAACGTTATGTTTTTTTTAGATAGATAATACATAGAAAATTACCTATGGTAAATTTTTGAGGTTTTGGTCTTCTATAATTTCAGAGTTATAGCCTATGGTAATGAGGGTTTTTACTACTCCCAAAACTAGTCTCAAACATGTGTTCTTGGTAAAACAATTATAATTTTTTTTATGGGACATATTATATAGTTAAAATTTTCAGATCCTTATGATATATATCAAGACCATGTGGTAAAAAATTCAAATTCTTATTCTCTATACTTTTCAAGTTACAGGTTGTGGAAGTTAGGGTTTTTTACTAGTCCTACAACTAGTCTCAAATAGGAGTTCCAGGTAAAAAAAACATATATGATCATAGAAAAATCCAATTTGAGTGCCACTAGTTGAATTATAAAGAGGACAAACCATTGTGTTTTAGGTCCAAATTTTAGAATCATATTAGAAAAAATGGACGCATGGCATTTTGTACAAACTTGCTCTCTGGAAAGGATCAATAATCAACAAATTTTGGGAAAGTTACCATAAATTTCACTTGGCACATCAAATTTTGGTAAAAATATGGCATTGTAGAGAATATATATTAGAGTACTATAAGCCATAATTTCATACTCATAAGGGCCAAAATTTAAAAGGCACATTCGCATAAATCTTAGCCAACAAGACAATATCCAAATAAGGCTTTTAAAGGTACATAACTTACAATGCATAAATTTGATTGGAAGATGTATTTGGGTGATTCAAAAAGTGTGGGAAAAATAATAAGTATAGATAAACATTATTTTTATCCCACATGGCAAAGGGTGTTTGAAACAATTCCACACCAAATARACCTCCAGAGAGCTCAACCATGACTAATGAAGAAAACGAAGAGATACAGAACCAACTATCCAAATTGAATAATAAATTTAATGAATTGAGTGATAGGTCAGTGAAAAAGGAGAATTTTATAAACACACAAAGACAAATAAAACAAAATATAGATCAAAATATGGAAAACATASAAAATTCCATATCATCCATACTCTTACATACCCTAGATGAGAGGTTCCCTAAAGGTGATTTTGGGATGCAAGGAAATCTTGAAAATGGGGAGAACAAAATTGTTGAACCTTAGTCATATTTGGGAATATTTTAACAAATTTGGAGAAATAAGGATTGAGTTCCAGAATCATGATTATTCATCACTCCAAGATACACATCATCGAGGGTTCAACTCAACACTAAGGAACTACTTAATTCCCAAGATTGATACGAGGAAATTTGGTGATAAAGATCCTATCACATGGATATTCTAGATGGAACAATTCTTCGATCGACACTAAGTTCCCATTTTACAAAAGGTAACTCTTGCATCCTTGTATTTAGAACTTGATAATTTTGTTTGGTACCAATGGATTTATGAATGAAAAAAGGACTATATTGTCTCTTGGTCCAATTTTATGAATGAATTGATAACACATTATGGGGATAAAGAGCAACATATTCTTTAGTCAATTGATAAATCTTTGGTAAAAAGGTCCAATTACAGAGCACATTTATCAATTTCAAAAACTATGTCTCGGGGTAAATAACATTCCACATGATAATTTTCTAGATCTCTTTATGGGCACTTGAAATGAGAGCATTCAACATGAAGTGCATCTCTTCAAACCTAAATTCCTAGAGCATTCTTTCGATGTAACCAGGAAAGATGAAAGTAAAATTATGGCTACCGGAAGAGTGACCACTAACAACTATAGAGAGCACCATGTTCCCTCTCCTAACCTCACTCAACCTAAGGTTGACACCTTATAAAATTGATGAAAGAAGAGCAAAGGGACTATGTTTCAATTGTGTCAACGAGTACAATAAGGGGCATAAGAATAAATTATTCTACATAGACTATGAAGAAGAAGAAGATCAAGAGTTGGAATCATCGCAACATCTAAAACCAGAAGAGACTACTCCAACCATATCTTACCATGCATTGRCTAGCATCAGTACTATGCAAACCCTTGAGATAAAATGATATATCAAAAAGAAAAAGKTAACAATGTTGATTGATTCTGGTACCCTGTTGATGGTCAAAATTGACCATGTTCAAYGTTATAAGGAGATTGCCCGGTCAGGGCCCCAATTAGGCCCTTATTTGTTTGGTATGGTGATTCCAACTGATATAAGGGTTCGGTAACCTCTTGCGAATTGCTCCTCAAAAGGTGGCTTTCCTTGTAGCTYCTCTAATTGCAAACTAAATGCAATTAAAACTATARTGCAACAACAAAAAGGAAAGTAACCTATCTTGATGATAAAGAGAATAGTCCCTCCATCGATCAAGAGCAAGATGAAAACTTATAATGAAAATGAGATAAAAGATTAGCTACCAAGCTATTAAAATAGTCTAGACAACTTGATAACAATTAATGTAAATACATCTTAATCTTAACTTAGTAAATAATTACTAAGAAAACACCAACATGCATACCCACTTTCAGTCACATGAATTAAACATGAAATAAAATGAATTGCTAGACTTCAAAAATAGTTCTTACATTTCAAACAATATTTAGGGCTCACGCATATCAATAAAAAAATTAGTAAATAGTTACCAACATTCATTGATGTGCATATTCATGTTCAATTCCTATTCATTCATATGAAATTCAGTTCAGAATGAAAATAAAGAAAATGTTTCTCGTATATTCTAACAACAATGCATAAATTTGAGAAAAAAAGCTTTCATTCATAAACAAATTGGACAAAAAATAATATGGCTTGCAAAACTAGTATTCCATTAGCTTTAAGTAGTAGTACCAAAGCATATAAAACACCATATAATCAAAGCCAATCAGAGGTCTTCAAAACTCAAAAATCAAGGTTTTCACAACAGTGCACATAGCATACCTTCTAGAATTTTTAACCCCTGGTCCAGTCCTAGTATCTACCATAGCACGACACTGTGCTCTCTTGTTTCTCCAAGTCT
>JASDQU010293956.1:0-14383 GCA_032191745.1 Picea mariana | reverse complement strand
AAGTTGATTTGTTGAAGTTAATAATAAAGAAGTACTTTTCCTGTCCCACCATATGAGGTTTTCATGGTTTATTGCATACATGTTTATTGAATCTCTAACCCATTAATCTATATATCAAATGCATGTGGAGTTCTTTTTTTGTCTTGTGTGAATGCAGGTCAGCCTTGGGAGGAGATATGCAGTCAAAGAGCGATCAAGCGTGAAGAAGGATCAATATCAAACGCTTGAAATAAGGTATGCTCACTTGATCTTTTTAACTACATATTTGCTTAAGAATAATGGGGATTAGGTCTGGGACAACAGTAGAAAGTAGGAATCTTTAGGTCTTTTCTATGTTCATAATAAAACCCTAAGTGCTAGTCCATAGGGGGATTTCCCACTCACAACATTTACCTCCAAAAGTTGCAAAAAATATAAAATTGCACATATTTCGACGGAGTTTACGGGCTATGGAGGGTTTCCTAACCATTTTACCTCTTGTAGCCCATCCCCAAACTGAATAACCATCTTTTTCTCATATAAAAAGAGGTCTTGGGGAGTCATTTAGACTCATGAACAAGAGAATAAGAAAACTCTGCCAAAATCCTTTCCCTCTCATTGCCCAAGTTTTGCATCTTGCTCTAAGTTTAAGGCTCAACTTTCCCCTCTAGCCATTCTCCCTATACAACCCTTCCTCCTTCCCTTGATGGCATGTTGGTTGTGATAATTTTATGTGGGATTGATGCACTTGGAGCCCAGACTTGGTTCGTAGAGCGGTGTTCACAAGCAAAGGTTGTAACCTTTCATCTTGTATATGAACAACAGAGATTATATTTGTCCCAAAACCCAATGTGTACGTGTTATTGTTAATTTGATCATTTATATCTATATTTAGGATTTTAAGTGATTACTAGAGATTGTATATGTTTTTGCATTGTATTCTTAACCCTTTGCAGGTGAGCTTTGGGTGGAAATTTGTGATTTAAGAGGCAACAACAAGTGGAAGAGGTCTACATCAACCATAAGGATTCAAGATGCACTTCTTAACCTTATCTTCTCTCTTTCTCTTATCCCTTAGTCTAGATTGTTTTGGGGTAGATTAGAGACAAGTTAGTCTTTTAAGGGAGTTATCGCTCTACCTATTCCTTAGACCCATTTTAGGGGGAATTTCCCCATGAAAGAATTGACGACTCCACTGGGGAGTCTCTCTAGGGTCTTAGTAGGAGATCTTGGTTTGATTTGATTTTTAGTTGTTTCTGAGTGTTGTAAGTCAGGTTGGGTCTAATTTTACCGTCCATGCGCTTACCAACTTTCGTTTCCCAACTTGTTTGTCCAAACGTTTTTCCTTTTTTTTGAAAATTTACAGAGATGTATGCGCCTCATTCTCTGTACAACACACATACATACACGTCCTGCATTATACATTGCCCATGTACATACACATGCTGGTTGTGTACAACACACATCTCTGTTGTTTTGAAAAAAAAAATTCAAAAATATTTTCCTTTTTCTACAGGAAACTTGTGGTTCCCAGGTCTTCCTGAGTTCTAGAAGCTTCTATTGTTTGGCGTTTAGACAATATGCAGGCTCAGCTTTTTTATGAAATAAAAAAAAGAAATCCTCTTGTCTCTCTGTGTTTCCAAGCATTTTTGGCTTATTTTTATCTTGAATCGTGTATTATGTAGTTTCTTTTAGCATCTTTTGTTAGTTTTGCTTTGACTGAAAGAAAATAAAAAAACCTAGTTTTTTAGGTCTCTTTCTTTCTTTGCATTTGCTTTGCATTGTTATTTGAAAAAGAAAAAAGAATTAGCATAGTGTTGTTTTTTCTTCTCACCTTGAAAGCATTTCAAAAAAAAAATAATAAAGAAAATCCTTTCATTTTCTCTTTTGTTTCACTTGAAAGTTGCATTGTGCATTTTGCATGGAAAGGAGAAAATATTGCATCTTTATGTTTGAAGGATTGTTCATAATTTTTGCTTGAAACTCTTTTTCATTTGTAGAATTAGTGTAAATTCTTCTTTTCCAGTGTTCTAATCAGTTTCTTTTTCACAAGAGTCTCAAACAACATAAGTTTCACTTTCATTCCTTGAGTAATAAAATCCCCTAAAACAAATGCACTAATCTAAAATATATTAGTAAAAAATTTTCTAGGGTTCACAAATAGCTTAGGCTAGGGCCTTGGATTAGGTGTGGAGAGGTAAACTCTCCAAGGACAACCAAAACTTAACTTAGGTGTCTATGTTAGGATGTGAAAAATCTACCTTGTAATTACTCAATCCAGGAAGCTCCTCTAACAAAAGAGTCAAACATGAGGCTGCGTGGAGGATGGTGACAAAGATATCCAATCCTAATCTCGAAAAATCATTTGGGAGAGTGTGTATTGGGGGTGAATCCTGTAGCGTTACTGTCCTGACTTGTGTCAGACCTCTGAGACACTTAGATTCGTCCAAGGTACTCTAAGAGTGATTTTGGCTGTGTTGTGTTTCAATTCTCATGAGGATCTTCGTGCTTAGTTACCCTTCCCATACACTCGCTCAAATTTTGACTGTACCCCCCTAGTTTTTGATTACAAGTTGGTGTCTTAGTTTCCATTATATGGGTTGACACACAGGTGACTCTGAGGGGTGTACTGTGATACCTCAGGCAGACTCGGTATTCTTTGGGCGACACCCAAAGGGATCGTCGGTCATAGGTCTGGATAACTGCTTCTCCTGGCTAGTTGTTTGCCTTTGTGAATGCTTTGAACGATCATGACTTCATATTCTTGGGTTGGAAGCATTTAGAAGGGTTGTTTGTTTGGTTTGTATCTTTTCAAAATTTTCTTCTTAGTGTTGTGCTCGGTTCTCCCTAGTTTTCCATAATGATTTAGTCAGTCATTGCTTTGGGTCTCTGACCTAGGGTGGTAGACCTCCCACTCCGTCGATCGTGGTGACTTTTCGATCTTCCTCTTAGAAACATGGAGCCGCCTCCTTATAGGCATATTTTTATACCATTGATCTACCATAGTCAGTGTGTGAGACTTTTGCGAACTTGAATGATCCCACAAGGGAAGAACCTGTGCCTAATATCTTCATGGCCAAATTTCCTGATGATACCAACCAAGGAACCCCATCGCAAGGGGATTATTTTGGTTTTCCTTTCTTTGGAAACGCCAGTTTCCCTTCGATGGCCTCTTTTTACATTCTTGGGTTGAATGTGGGACTACCGGTTTGGTTGGGTACCATTCCAAATGTCCCTAATTCTCTTGACGCTTCTCATTTAATCACCTTATGTCATGGGCATGATGTTGATGTTCCTTCATCAAAAAATCCTTCTCCTCCTCCTTATGCCTTCTCTAGTGAAGGTATAACTGATAGTAACCGGAAGTCTAAATGGAATAAAAATAGGAATAATAGGAAGAATAAATCACTAACCTTTGCAAGTCACGTTGGAGATAGGTCGTCAACCTCTGCAAGTCATGTTGAAGACCAACACCCAGCCTAATTCAAGGACAATTATCCCTTTGACATTTTCTAATAGAAATAATTTGTTTTCACATGAAAATCATTTGGTATCAACTTATATATTACTTTATTAGTGTACCATACATTTTTTTATCAAGACTCCACTTAACAACAAACATATCATATTATTGGTGAACCAATATATTAATTGTACTTCCATGAAACATGCGACAATATTTAATTGAGCATTGGAGAAGGGGCCCTCACTGTATCCTGCTTTTAGACCAAAATTATCATAGGAATCTGGGAGGAATATGCCCGTAAAAATTTCCCCAGCTAGAAATTGCAGTCTTTCCCATCACAAACTACAATTTTATTGTAAAATTAGGTTTATGAATTGACCCAGATGACCAAAATCGTTGTTTGAACAACAAAAATACACGATTTCAACAATATCAATGTCACTTGATTCTAGGGAATATCACTGAAAAATGGACGATATAATTGCCAATTAGGAAATGCCAATAATGCTAAATTTATCTTTTTTTGTTTGCATATGGGTGTTAAAAAGTCAATGATTTTGTTTTTGGATTATTAACGTTCCATACAATTTATTCAAAATACAGGCTTTTGGTTTTATAGTTCTTTAGCTATAGAGTGTTTCATCTTTTTATGGTCCCTAATGTTCCAAACAATTTAATTAAAATATGTACTTTGGGATTTTCAAAAGAGGATATTTGAAAAACTCTAAAAACCACATACGATAATATGAAAGTAATTTGGAAATGATGGCCAATGAGAGTGCCAAACATACAATTTTTATAGAGTGTTTGAAACATCTTAGTATAGAGAGGCATTTATGTTGTAGAAACAATTCCAAGACACATATTTTGAATGAAAAATGTATAAAATAAGTAATGTAACTTGTACAAGTAACAAATTGAATTACAAGAAAGACAAATTTAAAATTGGGGGAAGATCAAGAAAAATGCACTAGGATAGAGGTCTCTGAACAAAAACTCTAACACCAAACTTTGATATTTTACATCTATTATATTTGATGATGAATCAAATGCTAGTTTCCATAGAGTAGGGATTCCATTATTACAACACATAATTTCTTAAAATTTCCTTAGGTCTTGTAGTGTGATATGTCTTAAGCATTTCTTTGAATGATTCGATATTACAATATCTAAAATCTAGACTTTGGCACACCTAAGCTATTTGGAGCCACATTTAGGAACCCTCCAAAAACATTTTGGGCCACTTGGTTTTACACTATAATCCCAAGTTGGACTCAGTTCGAAGGTCCTTGTGTCCACACTTTAGGAAAACATGTGGAGCATTCCCATTTCCAAATTCTACAATGGTAACTTTCTCAATAGGTTATCTTCAATCGATATGCCATATAATCCCACTTGTGTCATGTAACCTTATTGTTGCTATTGGTGGACTTGCATGCTTCATGTAGGCCATAATGATCCCAATTAGACCCTATAAAAAGTAATTTTCTTTTGAGGGTAAGTTTTCGTTGGTGGCTTATTTTGGCTCATTTCCCTTTTACCCATGCTCCATTTTTTAAAGTAGTATATTTTTCTTTCGATTAATTTCTAAGGAGATATGAACCTCAATGTTGCATTGACATAGTACAAACCCATTTTAACATGTGAGTAAGAGATTTGTACATTGCACCTCTCCCAAATCATAACCAATGCTTTTAACTTAATACACCATGGTGGCATCACTTGCTCTCATGGTCATCTTACCTTGACTTTGTACAATTTCCATTGAGGGTTTCTTATGCAAGTTGGTTTGGACTACTTCCTAAAAACATAAACCTCTTGATTAGGGTGGTTTGGTTTTCAATAACCCAACTTGGCTCAACTTTTGTTTTGTTGTATTATTTGGGAAAAATATTACCTAAATCACACAAAATACTAAGGAAGAAAATAGATTTGAACTCAAATAGGTAATTCCATGTCAACAATGGTTCACTCATGACATGTATATGTTCTAGGTTTGGCTATGCCAATCACTATTCATTCATGAAATGTATCTATTCTAGGTTGGTTTTTATGATTTACAACGTGGTATTAAATGGTAATTGGATATAAAATTAATGCATTAAAATGGACAATACCATATAAAATTTTCTTTATTTCTTTATTTACTAAAATGGACAACATGAGTGCCAATTATGAAATTCCAATAATGCTAAATTTATCTTTTTTTTTTTTTAATATGGGTGTTTACTTTAAAAAGTCAATGATTTTTTTTTTATTCCTAATGTTCCATACAATTTATTCAAAAGGATTTCAGTTTTCCAATTCTTTACCTATAGGGAGTCTCATATTTTTGTGGTCTTGGATGTTCCAAACATCTTATTTAAAATATGTGCTTTGGGATTTGCAAAAGAGAATATTTGAAAAACTCTATAAACCACCTACAATAATATGAAATCAACTTGGAGAAAGATGGCCAATGACAGTGCCAAACATATAAATTTTATAGAGTGTTTGAAGCATCTTAGTATAGAGAGGTACTTATGTCGTAGAAACAATTCCAAGACATATAGATTTTGAATAAAAATTGTATAAACGTAGTAATGTAAGTTGTACAAATAACAGATTGAATTACAAGAAGGACAAAATTTAAATTGGGGTAAGATCAAGAAGAATGAACCACGATAGAGGTATCTGAAAAACAACTCTAATACCAAACTTTGATATTTTACATCTATTATGTTTGACGCTGCATCGAATTCTTGTTTCCATAGAGTAGGGATTCCATTATTACAACACATTATTCCTTAAACTTCTCTTATGTCTTATAATGTGATATAGATTAAGCATCTCTATGAATGATTCGACATTGCAATGTCTCAAATATAGACTTTTGCACACCTAAACCATTTGGAGCCACATTTATGAACCCTCCAACAACATCGGGGCCCACTTGGGTTTGCACCACAATCCCAAGTTGGCATCACTTCAAAGGTCCTTGTGTCCACACTCTAGGAAAACATGTGGAGCATTCCCATTGCTAAATTCTACAATGGTAACTTGCTCAATACATCATCTTCAATTGATATGTCATGTAATCCCACTTGTGTCATGAAACCTTATTGTTGTTATTGATGGACTTGCATGCTTCATGTAGGCCATAATGATCCCAAGTAGACCCTATAATTTTTTTAAGGTAAGTTTTCTTTGGTGGCTTATTTTGGGTTGTTGCCCTTGTACTCATGTTGATTTTTTTAAAGTAGTATATTTTTCTTTCGATTAATTTCTAAGGAGCTACAAACATCAATGATGCATTGGTACAGTACAAACCCATTTTAACATGCGAGTACGAGATTTGAACCTTGCACCTCTCCTAAATCATAACCAATGCTTTTAACTTGATACACCATGGTGACATCCCTTGATCTCATGGTCATCTCACCTTGACTTTGTACAATTTCCATTGAGGGTTTCTTATGCAGGTTGGTTTGGACAACTTCCTAAAAATGTAAATCTCTTGAACATGGTGTTTTGGTTTTCACCAACCCAACTTAGCCTAGTTTTTGATTTTTTGTATTATCTAGGCCAAGTTGGGTTAGTGAAAACCAAACCACCCTTATCAAGTGTTTTATGTTTTTAGGAAGTTTTCCAAACCAACTTGCATAAGAATCCCTCAATGGAAATTGTGCAAAGTCAAGGTGAGATGACACCTTGGTTATGATATGGGAGATGTCCAAGGTTAAAATATCTTATTCACATGTTAAAATGGGTTATATTGTGTCAATGTAACATTTAGGTTTGTAGCTCCTTAGAAGTTTAATGTCTCCACACTTCAGGAAAACATGTGGAGCATTCCCATTTCCAAATTCTACAATGGTAACTTGCTAAATAAGTCATCGTAACCTTATTGTTGTTATTGGTGTACATGAATGCTTCATGTAGGCCATAATGATCCCAATTAGACCCTATAAATATTTTTTGAGAGTAAGTTTTCATTGGTGGCTTATTTTGGGTCGTTTAGCTTCCCTTTGAAATAAGTCACCAACGAAAATAAGACAAGTTTTTGTTTTGTTATATTATCTAGGATAACTAATACCTAAATCAAATAAAATACAAATGAATCAAATATATTTGAGCTCTAATAGGTAATTCCATGTCAACCATGGTTCACTCATGAAATGTATATGTTCCAAGTTTGTCTATGCCAATAACTATTCATTCATGAAATGTATATGTTCTAGGTTGGTTTTTATGATTTACAATGTGGTATTAAATGGTAATTGGATATAAAATTAAATGCATATTTTTTAGTAAATAAAGAATTTTGAGAAAGACAAAACAAAGAACACAACAACTTATCCAAAGGATTATTGTCAATTATTGTCCACCGAATTTTTAAAAAAATAGAAAAAATAAAAGTGCAAGTTAAGTGGACAAATTCACCCCTTTCTGGTGTAAATTCTCCTCTAAATTAGGGAGAATTTTTTTCAAAAACCATAGTTCCACCTAATTGATGAGAAATTCAACCATGAAACGTTTCCCTAAAAGATAGTGGCCCATTTGAAAATGACCCAGAACATTGGAATTTGGGAAAAAGTGAGTAGATGAAGGTGGAACTTTGACTCACTCGCAAAAAAAAAAGAACATGTTGGTAAGATTGAGTTTGTCCACTTACTAAATTAGTTTAAAAACAAAGAACTATTTGACTAAAGAATTCTCTAGAAGACATATGGCGTACATTATGCACCCCTAAAAAATTATGTTGGGATCAACAAAGTAACAAGGTCCTTGCATGTAACCTTGAAAAATTCCTTGCAAGGAAACCTTCACTTCAATGTTTTGAGCAATATTTCAAGGGGAAGGATAATTTTCTTAAGACACATCATTTTTCTTAAAAATGAATTCGAGGGTAGTTGGCCCTTTGACATTTTCTAATAGACATAAAAAAAAATTCAGATGAAAATCATTTGGTAGCAACTTATATATTACTTTATTAGTGTACCATATCTTTGTTATCAAGACTCCACCCAACAAGAAGCATATTATTGTATTGGTGAACCAGTATACTAATTGCATTTCCATGAAACATGCAACCATATTCAATGAAGCGTTGGAGAAGGGGAACTCACTCTATCCCACTTCTGGACCACAATTCTCCCCATTGCAATCTTTCCCATCATAAATTGCAATTCTAGTGTAAAATCAAGTTTATGAATTGACCCAGGTGACCAAAATTGTTGTTTGAACAACAAAATTATACGAGTTCAACAATATCAAGGTCACTCGGTTCTAGGGAATATCACCGAAAAATGGACAATATGAGTGCCAATTATGACATGCAATAATGCTAAATTTATCCCTTTTCATTTGTATATGGGTGTTTACTTTAAAAGGTCAATGATTTTTTTTTATTCCTAACGTTCCATACAATTTATTCAAAATATAGGCTTTCAGTTTTGCAATTCTTTAGCTATAGACTCTCATCTTTTTGTGGCCCCTAATGTTCCAAACAATTTATTTAAAATATGTTCTTTGGGATTTGCAAAAGATAATATTTGAAAAAATCTATAAACCACATGTGATAATATGAAAGTAACTTGGAGAAAGATGGCCAATGAGAGTGCAAAACACACAATTTAGAGTGTTTGAAACATCTTAGTATAAAGAGGTATTTATGTTGTAGAAACAATTCCAAGACACACATATTTTGAATGAAAATTGTATAAAGTAGTAATGTAAGTTGTACAAGTAACATATTGAATTACAAGAAGGCCAAATTTTAAATTGGGGCAAGATCAAGAATAATGCACCATGATAGAGGTCTCTGAACAATAACTCTAACACCAAACTTTGATATTTTACATCTATTATGTTTAAGGATGCATCAAATGGTAGTTTCCATAGAGTAGGGATCCCATTATTACAACACATCATTCCTTAAAATTCCTTTAGGTATTGTAGTGTGATATGGATTAAGGATTTCTTTGAATGATTTGATATTGCAATGTCTCAAATCTAGACTTTTGCACACCTAAAATATTTGGAGCCACATTTAGGAACCCTCCAAAAACAATGGGGGCCACTTGGGTTTGCACCACAATCCCAAATTGGCCTCACTTCGAAGTTCCTTGTGTCCACACTTTAGAAAAACATGTGGAGCATTCCCATTGTGAAATTCTACAAATGTAACTTGCTTAATAATTCATCTTCAATCAATATGTCATGTAATCCCACTTGTGTCATGTAACCTTATTGCTGTTATTGGTGGACTCACATGATTCATGTAGGCCATAATGATCCCAATTAGACTGTATAAAAAATAATGCTTTTTAGGGCAAGTTTTCATTGGTGGTTTATTTTGGCTCGTTTCCCTTGTACTCATGCTAATTTTTTAAAAGTAGTATATTTTGCTTTCGATTAATTTCTGAGGAGCTACGAACCTCAATGTTTCATTAACACAATACAAACCCATTTTAACATACGAGTAAGATATTTGAACCTTGCACCTCTCCCAAATCATAACCAATACTTCTAACTTGATACACCATGGTGGCATTCCTTGCTCTCGTGTTCATCTTACCTTGAATTTGTACAATTCCATCGAGGGTTTCTTATGCAAGTTGGTTTGGATAAATTCCTAAAAAAAAACCTATTGATTAGGTTGGTTTGGTTTTCACTAACCCAAATTGGCCCAATTTTTGTTTTGTTGTATTATCTGGGTAAAGTAATACCTAAATCACATAAAATACTAAGGAAGAAAATAGATTTGAACTCAAATAGGTAATTCCATGTCAACCATGGTTCACTCATGAAATGTATATGTTCTAGGTTTGGCTATGCCAATCACTATTCATTCATGAAATGTATATCTTCTAGGTTGGTTTTTATGATTTACAATGTGGTATTAAATGGTAATTGGATATAAAATTAAAAGCATATTTTTTAGTAAATAAAGAAATTTTGAGAAAAACAAAACAAAGAACATAAATTCTTAGACAAAGGAATATTGTACGCTATTGTTAATGAAATTTAAAAAAAATAGAAAAAATAAAAGTTCAAGTTAATAAGTGGACAAATTTATCTTTTTGGTGTAAACTCTCCTCCAACTCAAGGAGGAATTTTTCCAAAAGTCATAGTTCCACCTAATTGATGAGAACTTCAACCACGAAACTTTTCCCTAAAAGATATTGATCTCTAAGACTGTTAAGTCTTGAAAATAACCTCACGAGGATAAATCCCCTTGGATTTTTAAAGAGGTGGTACTCCTCTATATGAATAATATAAAAAATTAAAATAAAACCCGAGAAAGGACAAGGTTTATTTCAAAAAAAAATACTCACTATGAAAGAAAGGTTTGAGATAGGACTAGGATTATTCACATGAATATTTACAATATCATACAAGATTGTCCATATAAAAATAAAATAGGAATCCTCACAAGAAACATTTTCATCATAGCATAAAGTGGAAAATATCATTTGGTAGAATGAAAGTAAATGTCACACATGCAGAGAACTTAAGATGATATTTCATTGAAAATATAAAAGAGTGGTGGACACACACTTGAAAATTCAGCTTAAGACTCAAAGTCTGAAAAAATAATAGTCATGTATCCCAAATAGTTCTTTGGGAACCTCAAAAAATGTACAATTTTTTTTTTAAAATGTTTTATTATTCAGAAAAGTAAAGGCATTTGTCCAAACAGACTGGGATTGGGGCTCCCTTGGACCATTAAATAGAATAAATACTTGGAAGAAAGAAAGGGAAATAGTTAGAAACCAATCTTAGGTTTTCACAGATCATGAAACAAATAAGACTAAGGGATTACTAATTGTGTGAAAGAAAATAAAAGGAAGGCCAAATGTAATAGATGCTTGACTTAGTAATAATGAAATGTTATTTCTCTCTTTTTTTTGTTCCTGGAGGTCTGCCTTTATATGATTTCGAGCTTCAAAATTTCTTTGACATAAATTCCTTGGGTATTTATTGGGTAGTTATTCCAGGTTGCTAATATCTTGTAACAAATTCTAGAGCCATTCACTAATACACTCCTTTATCGATGGGATGGCGATTTCTTTCTTAAATCTAAGCATGTATATCTCCTTCTTGATTTCTTTAAATTACACATGGAGTTGGTCAATTGCTTACTAGTGGTCCTCGTTTTCATTTACAAATGTGACAAGACAATGCTTAAGTTATTTTTCAAGAAATTCTACGAGGTTGTCGAAGTCACCGACCCATGAAGTCTTCACCATAATTAAGTCCTTGTCTAATTGTTCCTTAGTTATGATGTCAAAATTTCCTAAAATTTGTGGGCCTTATAATTCTCTTACAATATATAATGATTTTAGAAAAGCATCTTCTCTTTTTTCATTAGTTCTATCGCAATCAACAATTGTATCTTTTAGCATCTTTATTATTTCTTCCCATCCTGCCCTTATTTGTTTTATTCTTTTGTTTGAGGGTAATTGTTGCTGATTTCTGTGATGATCACTCAAGCTAGTGACTCGTGCAATGAAATTGTTTACCTCATTATTATAGAATCCTTCATCATCCTCTAAATCCTTTTTCAAATATTCAGTAAAACTTGTAATCCTTTGAGATAAATTTGGTAGGCTAACACCGACTTCCCATGCTTGTGAAATAATCTCAAGTCTTTTGTTGATGTTCTCAGCAACACATAGTCTTAATCCACTTAATAGTTGGGCAACTTTTCTTACTCATAATGAGGTTCCTAGTGTACTTCGGGGAATCTAATATGACATAAGTATGACTAGTGGTTGTGTAAAACGTGGCTTTGGATCAAAGCATCCTCAAGCTCACTTATTATCTTATTCTTGCTTCAAAATTTAATGGGAAAGAGCATCACCTATAGAAAAATGTGATTTCAGGAGTCCATAGGGTCTGAATCCTAATGCATAAACTTATGAGTTCTTCTTTTGAATTACTTTGTTGTTTTTTACATTGACCTTTTTCTATTTGCAGCTTCTTTTCTTCCTTGTTGTATTTAGAATTGTGCAGTGTTAACGAAAGACTACTCCTCAAAAAACATAGGTTCTTATCTGACCAGCTCCTCTGCAATTTTTTGAAAATCAACAATTCATCGAGCTACCCAATCAGGTATCTCGACACTATCAATCTCCATATTCCTTTTTTCTCCTGAATCATGGGAATTACTTTTGCTTTGGATTATTTTTTATTTTTGTGGGGACACTATATGTGTCTATTCAAGTTCGATATGGGGTGGATCATCTCCATCATCATCTTTGACTAGTCCTTCATTACTCTCTCCTTTTTTAATGTTGTGTTCTCATTTTCTTTGTGCAAAGGAGGAGATCCTATGTGATTGAGGATTCAAGGAATATTGTACATTAGTGTTTCCTTTCCCCTTTGTCTTGTCCTACTTTTACTTTGAGTATTTGAACTTATTTTTGTAACCAAGTCTTCATTGCACACATTATTGTCCTTTTTTGTGGGGTCCTTATCATTAGTTTCTTCATCAATTATGGTAAATAGATTGTTATACCTCATTGATTCTAGGTGTTTGAAGAAAATTCGTTCGGGGGAAAATCCCTTAAGGGGTTGTGCTTGTTTGATAGTAAATACATTGAGTGTCTCTGACACTTCTTTCAAATGGTCGAAATTATTTACAATTGTATTTCCAACATGAATAGGAAACATAATAAATTTCATTTTTTGTTTCCTTTCAAATAGGATGCAGCCCCGGATGGGGTGACACGCGGAGGCGCCGTTGAGCCAGCTGGACACGCACTCAGCGATTGATAAATGCACAGGACCGCCACCCTCGCGCGACATTTAACGCTGATGGACGACCGAAGCAGAAGTTTGATGGAGGAGTTACTTCTCCCTCGCGTGGTAATCAACATCCCAGGCGCACTTGATTTCAGGGTCATTATGACAGGTAGGAGGAGCGGACAGTTTGATTATAATATTTCTATGAAGCCCGAGCAAGAGAGGAAGGCTCCTGGTGCGTCAATTGCTGGGTCATTTTTTGTCCTATCCCTGTGCACAGGAGAGTCCATTCAGGGTTGGGAGCTTCCCTGTCTTCGATAGAGTCGGCCTTCCAGTGCTCGGCACCTGCAAAGGMTTTTGATTTGGTCCTTCTCTAACCCTKTTTTGCCCTTAATTGGCATTTGTGTTGGGAATATGGTCARGCRTAGAGGYACACYTCGYCGAGGTGCGGCTTGGGAAGCCAACAAGGCGCAGAGGCGCAGGGAGGAGGAGCTCGAAAGGGCCTTGGCTCTGGCCTCTTCCATCCTCAGGAAGAAATCTCGGGTAGAGGGTCGAGCGATGCTCAACTCCATTGTCGAGCGAGACACTGGAAGCAGCAAGGAGAAGAAGGTGACAGAGCCCGTGGATTGGTTTTCTGGTTGTGTTGTGGAGGAGGAACCGTCAATTGGGGACCTGACTTGTATGGAGAAGTCAAACAATGGGGAGACGCTCACCAGACAGAACAACAACAGCGCCCCGACTAGGATGGATGACCTCCCTGGATGCGTGGTGGAAGAAATTCCATGGTTGGAGGAGCTGATGACAGACGACCAACAGGCCACAGACGCCGAGCAGTTGGAGGAGCTGATGACAGACGAGAATGCAGAGCAGTTGGAGAAGTGGATGGCTGACAATGGCAAAGGTGAGAATGGGAATGGCGGTGGCGAACTGCAAGGTCCCTTCCTTAGAGGCGAACACTTGGCCTTGGTGTTCGAGCTCCGCAGCCACGTCGCAGACTTGGAACACAGGGCTGTCACTATGGGACAGAGACTCGATGTGCTCCTCGACGAGCTCTCCGGGACCCTAGCGCCACATCAGTGCCACATGTGCATGCAAGCCTTTGACATATCGAAGAATGCTAATGGACGCGCCAAGTCACCGGACGCCTAGGCAGCCGGACCCTCTAGGTTCTTGTTTTTATGTGTTAATTGCTATATGCCTCTTTGG
>JASDQU010293955.1:0-14257 GCA_032191745.1 Picea mariana | reverse complement strand
CTTCCGTGAAAATTGTCCAAGTGACGAGTGATTTGCGAGAACAAAGCCATCAATACAATAAAAATTGATTAGGTTCTAAATATAAAGAAGCAATTCGTACCTTTTGGGTATGTGGCACATTATGGAGATCAAAGAATTTCTCCATCTGAAGTATCCATGTGATTGGGTCCTAGCCATCAAACTTTCTCATATCAATCTTAGGAACATGGGTGGTGTTCAAACCAAAGTTGGAGTTTCTCCATTCTTGATTCACCTTCCTTGTGTCCTCATCATGAATTTCATGGGATGCATTTTCGCTTTCAGCTGTCTTCTCTGTTACGAAAATTTTCAATACTTCCATGATCTCCCCTTTTAAACCATCCATCTTAGTATCCAACTTAGCTTCCATTGAATACATATTAGTATTCAACTTAGCTTCCATTGAATTCATCTTCTTTTGTAGTTCATTTATGTCCCTATGCATTTCTTCACCTTCATCAAGAGTCCAAGTAGGAATTTCTGGAGGCTTATTTGGTGTAGAAGTTCCCTTTTTTGGTGGCATGTTGGCCAAGTATCACTTTTGAACCTTGATTTGGAGGTGGTTCTACTAGACAATATTTCTTCTGTTGTATCTCCCAAGTTTCGGCCCTTTTGGGTATGAAAATTTCTTTTATGTAGTTCTCTGATATTTCTTCTCTACAATGCCATAGGTTTGATCAAATTGGATGTGCCTAGTGGAATTTTGGGTAACTTCCCCACAAATTGCCTATTTTTTGTCCTTTCCAGGAGATCTCACTTGTATAGCATGCCCTGCACAAAATGATTGATATAAAATTCTAAAACTTGCACCAGAAATGCTATAGACTGTCCATGATCCAATGAAACTAGTCCCACTCAATGTGGATACTCTAGGAATAAGTTATGATTGTTTTACCTGGAACACCTTCTTGAGACTAGTCAATAGGACTAGTCAGATACCCTATCTTACACAGGGTCTATCTACAAATTTGAGAGGACCAAGAAGCTGAAATTTTTACCATAGATACCTTAATAATTTATTTAAATATCCTCCGGAGTTTAGGCTCTGAAACATTACAGAAATTTTTTTATAGCGAAAATTCTGCAATGAATCAGTTCAGGATGATTCCAGAACCCTATCTTTTACAGGTTGTATCTCTGAAAGTATAAGGCCTTAGGAGATGAATTTTGAACCCAACGTACCTTGATCCATCTAAGAAATATCCTCCAATCTGTTCCTTCTGAAACGTTGTAGAAACAAAGTTATAACGAAAATTCCAAGGTGTCTCAGATGTAGCAGCGAAACCCCAATACCTTGAGCTCTGATACCATATGTTAAGAACCAAATATCAATATAGCATAGAAAAACCTCAGAAAAAGTACTCAATGCCTTGAAAAAGAGACAATTTCAGATAATAAGCCTCTTCAAGGGGGAAACCTCCTTTTACCCAACTTAAATGTTCAAGTACAAGATGATTCAAAATGAAAATGTCTCCTTGGTATATATAGGAGACTAGGAGGTATAATTACAACTAATGGCCTAAAGACGGCATAAATAAAATAAAATTACTAATATAATATGCCCCAATTAAGGGGTAATGAGCCAATATTAGGGCTTAACAATCTATAGGAAAAAGGGAAAATGGACTCAGTAATCCATGCAATTGCTCAATGTGAAAGTTTTCCAAACAATGAAAATTTTGGAAAAACATGTCCAGATGTGAGGGGTACATGCCAGATGTTAGCACTGGGTAAGAAAGAGTGAAAATACACATTATAGTGACTATGCAGTGGTATAGAGATGTATTTGGGAGCGCAATATCCCAATTGTTGATATTATGGTTTTTGCGGGAGGTATTAATCTCCACGTGTAACCTTGACAAGAATAGAATATTTCGGAAAACAATAAGAAACTCTAAAGCCTTGGACATAACCCTAGAATAAAAGTCAACTAAAGAAAATAATTAATATTGAGTATTTAGCCTCCATAAAGAGAAGTCATCCCAGACAACTAAGAAAGAGCAGTACAAATACATGATGCCAGAGCTCATTTGTACACACATAGGTCGCAACTGTAGAAATTCAGTAAGTACTCAAGTTTGGAGAGTAGCTGCAGCTACAACTATTGCAACTAGTATTTTCGGTTTTAGGATTGGAATTTTTCTTGGTTATGGTTTGGACTTTTTGATTGGTATGTGTCGACAGGCGAAATTGACTGCTCGTCAACTGGAAGAGTGAATCTGGTCCGGGGTTGTCTAATTAACCCAATCTATTTGGATTAATTCACTCATAAGGGTCTAATGGCTCCGTTGGCCAATCAAAAGTCCTAAGGGAAACGAAGAAGGAATGAAAAAACTCACTAAATACTAATCACTAAAATATATATGTACACCTAAATATATATATATACAGTTTATTAAAATGATATTTATATGATAGTGCTGATTTATCTAATTCATATATACAACATATACAAATAATGAGTTTTAATCTAAACTCATAAAAAGATCGAATGTAAAATGGTTCTTTTAACGATAGTAATAAAGAAATCAAAAGTACTATTTGTTTTTGATTTGTTTTCTTGTTTATATGCATTCACAAGATCAAATATTAAACTACTTAATCAAACAGAAAGATATAGATAGCGAAAATTATACTATATATAAAAACTTCTATAATAAGCAAGCAAATGAAATAAAAGAATAAACTAACCTATTAATCATTTGAAGAGTATGCGTCCAACTGTTTGCGTAAATTGTGCATCAGTCCATCCATGAGATAAATCTGTTGTGCATCTTAACACTGTTTGGTGCAAAGGCCAAACTGTGCATTGACTGGTGTATTCAATTGATAAAACAATAAGATGAAAAATAATTGCAGTGATATAATAGATCACAAGCGATAACACATGGGATAAATCCTACAGTTACAGCCTGCATTTAATCAATCAAAATATGTAAGGTAAACCTCATAACGTGAATTCAAATATCATTTAATTGTTTTGCTAAAGATGAAGCATAAAATCATGAACCATGAGGAAAACTATCTTGACAACCAAAACAACTTGTGAAGATGAAATCTATCTGCAGTCATTCAATTATCAAGATAAAGAAAATATAGATCATAACCACATTCAAAAATGACTAAAGCATAAAGTAAATATTGATTATGTCTAAATTTGAGTATAAATGTTCACAATAATCCCTAGGCCAATATGCCTCTGTTTACAAAATGATAGGTTTATAAAGGCCTCAGGAAAGATAACTATTACTATTCCTGAGATCAAATATTTGTTTCAAAAATAAACTGGGATGCAACCATCCTAATCTTACTAAATCTAACAATAGTTCATTTCTGTTCATTCAAAATACATCATAGATATGACTGGAAGCTCTCAAGAGTGCCTCAAATCAATTTTGAAATCATGGATCCCTGAATATCCTGAAAGAAAAGAAAAATACAAAGATTTCAGATACATTTTCTGTCATTAATTTACACAATTCGAATTAACATAACTGGCTACAGAATCTTGTGATTCTATTGCTAGTTATTTTAGTAAATGAAATCTCATTTTATTTAATGAATAAAACAGACTAATTTAATAATGAAATATAGTTTATTCAACAAACCAAATAATCTAACTTAAGAATTAAAACAAACATGCTATTAATTTAAAAGATCATACCTCTAACCATGCAATCAAATCGTATCGTGAATCCTTGGAATTTACAATGGTTGTAGCAGCCTTAATGTTTTTAAATATCACATGGTCTAGGGTTTTCATACATTTTTCCTTGCCTTGAATAACTGACTCGAGCCTCAAGTTTTCACATGTTAAAACATCGACCTGATCGTTTAAAGCCTTAACCCATGACTGTAGAACTAGGATATCAGTATAATATCTATCAATAGATGATAGACAGACCTCACAGTTTGACTGTATGGCAGTTGCATTAGAACAAACAAGATTGTGGACCGGAGCACCCTCCATATGAATAGTAGATTCATTGCAAAGCCTGACACCAGGAAACTCTGGATTGTCTTTCAAACATGGAGGTAAATTATTGACAAAGTTATAGGGTCGATCAGGGTGTGCCTCAAATGACAAAGGGTCTTCCTCTGCAATGGATTTTTCTATTTCAGAGTCAGAACTCTCATTAACCTCGATCATACTGATCACATTTGCATGAGAATTCATCTTGTTACGAAGACTCCACAATATCAATCTCCCAGCCCTTTTGTTCTTAAAACTTATATCAACACTTCTTTTAGATATCTTTCCTATAGGTCTCTTTACATTTTTAACACAGTCATTTGGATGTGTAATTTGCTAATAGGCATTTTCAATGACCTTTAGATCAATCAAGGGTTCACTGTTAGGGGAAGGGACACAGGTCTGGGGAGGTGAGAGAGATGTCGTAGGGTAGGTTAGGGTTTCTTCAACCATTGGCATATCGACCTCATCCATATTTGGATTAGAGAAACCATTTCTCACTAAAAACGAGTCCCAATTATCACTCTGCGATTCTGACTGATGCACAAGTAAGATTTTAATTAGGCCGTGATGGAAGAGGCTAGAGTCGGCTCCTTGATTTTTATATCTTTTACCCATTTTATAAAGACTCCTCAGTAAGTAACACGGCATGTTCAAGGGAAAACCCATAAAAACCATAAGCAAGTGCAAATGATAGAGAAAGATGAAACCAAAACGTCCCTCATAGGTAACAAATTTCTTTACCACAACAAGTAAATCATGCCACCAAGCTTTCAAGGCAGAAATGGGCATATTTTTATCACAAATTGTTATTTTCCGAGATGTACACAACAGGGTCCAAGAAACTTCTTCCACTTTTGCATTTTTAAACCATTTTTGACCGCTTGTTGGTAACCCTATGGCTTGACTCTGAAACTCCTCGGTAACCTCCAGTTGCACATAACCAACTTTCTCTCTACAACCATCAAAGGAGAAGGAAAATTCTTGGGCAACATGTACATTGAAACCCTGAAAATTCCTAATGAAAACGAGGCATCCACTTCTCTCCAAATCTCCTCTGGCATCGTCGTATAAGAGCAGGGTTTGGATGCCATTTGGTTCAATTCTCATGACAGGAGCCATACTGGATGGGAGGGTAATCAAACAAACATAGCATATAGGTAGGGTTTCTGAAAACAAAACAGAGCCATAACCCCGAGCCCAATAATGAACGTCGTAAAGACTCATACGATGGGATGAACGTTTAATTAAAACGCATGCAAAGAAGGTTTGCGAAGCCCAAGGCCATCGTTAGAAATGATGGCAATCCGAAAACCGTATTCCACCTCTGCATTCAGTACGAGCTAGGGCCAAAGAATTAAAACAAAAATAAGTGCATGCATCGTGGGTTTGATCACCAAGTTTGGGTAACTCAAAAATCGAAAAATCAAAGTTTTGTAAAAGAAACATAGCCAAGAATCAAGCCAAAACCATGCAAAAAAAACAAATTGTGGGGGTCCTTTGTTCATAAAACCATCAACCTCTTAAGAATGCTTGGAATTGAAAGGATCAAAACAAAGAGAGTAACATCTTCATAGCAAGGAATCAAAATTCCATAACAAACTATATGAACAATTTGCCTTTAATGAAATTTTAAAACATAATGGTAATCACAGTCGGAATTTTTCATGCTTTCAGTCATGAAAACAAAGCTTGAATAGATGATAGGGAGAAGCGATAATTTACAATTGTCGTTTCGAAAACTGCTCATGAAGAGTAATAAAATTTCATGACCCTAGTTAGGTAGCGATATAGATCATTTAATTGATATAGAAAAAATAACAATTATATAATTGTTGCCAACAATGGTGACATGCTGGGAGAAGTAGTTATCTCTGTAACATGAATGAGTTCAGGTTAGAAAAATCTGAAAAACTTCAAATCGAAGAACAACTAAAAAGTCATTTGAACATCTTCAATAATCATGATGCAGTCCAGTTTCAGATAACTTTTGTTTTTAAAGAAACGAAAACTGGTGACAAACTTGGAAAAAGAAAGCCACGACATTTAAGTTAATGTCTCCAATACTGTTGACAGGGCCACTACTGTCAGCAGAAATTTATAGCCTCGACAGGGATGTCAATTAACCCACTCTGACATCTGTATTCTGTCAAGAAATTTCAGATCAGAATGAAGGGTGATTAGGGCCAACATGCATGTTTAGTACCTCGACGAAGTTGTATTGGCGTCATGCATGTATTTACCCGCTGCCAGCAGATCTGTTTAGTGTCCCGTTGGGTCTACAAACACTTCGCACAGCTCTCTGAGACATTATTCACATTCTGGCATATTTTTTAAAGATATTCAACAGAGCGGGGTGACGCTGAAAATTCCAGTTTTTAACACACCTTGATATATCACTGACCTTAAAAATTTTCGTGTTGTCATTCATCAAGATCCAAAAATAGTTCATTAATAAAACTAATTTTCAAGAACAGGGAGACATCGTTGAGTTGCTCTCTTAAAGAACAAGGACAGTGTACAATTTTTTTTAAAGATGGTCATGAATACTTTCAAGTGCAAATTGAAACTGAGAAAATGCATTTCAAACAAAAAGTCATCTTTAACCAGGCTACAATTTCAGATAAATACAACAATAGATGTTCTGACAGCCTTTGAAAACTATTTTCGAGATGAGGCATTATGTTTTTCTTTATATGAGCTGGATTGTGAAACATGGATGTTTAACTCAAAAGGACCGATAAAAAGAAATGAAAACAAAAACAAACCAGCAAAGAAAAACAAATAGCAAGGAAACCAAAATAGAAAATATTTACAAAATGTGTATGGGAGAGTCGTTAGGTCAAATACTTTTTGAGAGCTTGACCATTTACCGAGAAGGTGTTTAGCTGCCCCTCTAAATTCTAGAGATGGAAAGAGCTGGGACCTAGTTTTTTAGAAATTAAAAATGGTCCCAACCACAAGTTTTGAAACTTAGTATGCTCTCCTTTCCCCTCATGAGGTTTGTCCCATTTAAGGACAAGATCACCTACCTCAAAATTTCTTTCAGAGGCAAAATTGGAATCAAACCAATTTTTGACAATGAGTTGATGTTGATCCAATTTTCATTTTGCTTGAGCCCTTACTTCATCTAACTTCAGCAAAGCGTTAATCTGACTTTCCAAGGGAGGACAGTCTTCTTCTTTCACCTTCTTTGATAACTGGAGAGATGGAAGAAGGACATGCGGTGGAAGAATCAGTTCCCTGCCGTAAACGAGAAAAAAGTGGGAATTACCAACAACAGTTTTAGGAGTTACCCTATTAGCCTAGATTGCATTAAATAGTGCATTATGCTAGTTTTTGTGGTTTTCGGAGACCGTTCTCTTGATGATCTTGATCATGTTTTTATTAGTTAATTCTGCCAAACCATTACCTTGAGGGTAATAGCTGGCAGAGTATTTTAATTTTATTCCTTTTTCTAGAGCAAAATCACTCATTTCGAGAGATGAAAAATAGGAAGCATTATCAAATACTAGGCATTCAGGAATACCGAAACGAGTGATAATATTTGAATTTAGGAAGGATATTACCTGGCCGGTGTTTACAACTTTTAATGGCGCAGCCTCGGACCATCTTGTGAAATAATCTGTGGCTGTTATGATGTATTTATGTTGTTGCAAGGATGTAGGGTTAATTGGGCCAATAATATCAAGGCCCCATTGCTGAAAAGGGGAGTCTACCAAAACTGGTTGCAGTGGGAATGTTGACTTCTGTACTCGTCCAGATGCCTTTTGACAGATTACACACTTGCAGCATAAGGCATGGGCATCTTTGAAAAGAGTAGGCCAGTAATAACCTGCTCTTAATACTTTGTGGGTAGTGGTGTCTCCACCGAAATGCCCACTAGCTTCCCCTGCATGTAATTCCAATAAGACTTTTTCTGCTTCATCTTTTTCAAGACAACGCATAACTATTCCATTGAAATTTTGGCGAATCAAAATATTGTTTACCAACTGAAAAGAAGTAGATTTTAATCTTAGTGCTCTCCTCTTTTTTGGATCAAGGTGACGAGGAGATGATCCGTGTATAAGATAAAACTTGATGTCGTCGTACCAAGGGCTAGTAAGGTTTTGTGCACAACAGATTTGATTTTGATCGTGCTGATCTTGAATTAACATATCAGTTTCATTTTGCTATCCTATAGCTGAATAAACAACCAATTTACATAAACTTTGGCCTCTAAGAATTTGTGCTGGGGTAATTTCTATGTTGTATTCTTGTAAGGATGTGACCCAGTTTGCCCTTTTTTCACCCAGTTCTTTCTGCACTAACAAATTTCTAACAACAGGGTAAGGGACAATGATTTTTGTCCTAGATTTCAGTAGATAAGATTGAAAGTGTTTTACCGCTTTAAAAAAAACATAAGCCTGCTGATCTACTGCTAGGTAATTAATTTCTGCTCCCTTGAAGGCTAAGCTCATAAAGGAAATTGGGACTTCGTTGTTTTCAACATTCTTTTGGGTTAGGAAAACATCATAAGACCGATTAGAAGCAAACGTGTAGAGGGTGAAGTCTTGCGAAAAATCAGGGCTCATTAGAGAAGGAGAATCTACTGTAGCCTTTTTTATTGAGTCAAAAGCCTAACTTTCTAAAGGTCCCCAATGGTACTGTACATCCTTTTTTATTAAATTTTTTAATGGTCTGACCATTTCTGAAAAGTTGGGGATGAACCTCCTAACAAAGTTTATCTGACCTAAGAAAGATTGCATGGAATTTTTGGAAGAGGGAGGGGGCATTTTTGAAATGACTTGGGTCCTTTCAGGGTCAATAATCATCCCTTCATTTGATACAATGAATCCGAGGAGCTTACCTTGTTCTACTGCAAAGACAGATTTTTTAGGATTTAAAGAAATGTCATACTTACAACATCGATGTAGAACAGATCTTAGATGAGCCAGATGATCTCCTTTATTCTTTGATAAGATATTGACATCATCTAGATAAACTACTACAAATTTATTAATTAAACTGTGGAAAGAAATATTCATCGCTCTCTGAAAGGTGGCACCGACATTTAAGAGCCCAAAGGGCATCTTCCTATAAGCGTAAGTACCCCATGGAGTATGAAAAGTGGTTTTGAGCTGGTCTGGGGGAGACATAAGGACTTGGTTATACCTTGAATAACCATCCAACAACGATAATCTTTCAGAACCAGATACTTATTGAAGGATCTGTTCCATGGGAGGAACAGGGTAGTTGCCTTTATTAGATGCTCAGTTTAAATTTTGGAAATCGACACACAGTCGAATTTCACCACTCTTATTCCTTATAGGGACAAGATTAGAGACACACTGGATATGTCTTACTGGGAAGATTATTTTAGAATTCAAGAGTTTGTTTAATTATTTCTTGACTGTTGGTTCAAGTTTTGGGTGCATTTTTCCTAACTTCTGTTGAAAAGGTTGGGTCTAGGGTTTTATGGGAATAATGTGTTGTATGATGTTAGGATCAAAGGTCTTTAGGTCGTCGTATGTCCAGGAAAAGACATCTTTAAATTCCTTAAACAACTTAATAAATGCTATCTTTTCTTGTTCAGAACATCCTAACCCCAAATTGATGCACTGTGGGTTATCTTTAGTTCCTAAATTTACTTTTTCATGTGTCAAGGAAGAACTATTCATTTTACAATTCACTGATTTTCTGAATTTATCGTGAAGATCATAAAATTTTTCTAAACTAACCACATATTTTGGGATAGAGTTTACCATATCTGATGTAGACTCTAGGGATCTTGGATCTGGTATTACCGTAAGATCGCGAAGGTTTTCGTCGTGGGTACCTTCATCAATGACTAGGCCTTGGAAAGTCTCTTCCATGTGCAAAAAACTAATGATCTATTGATCATCATCGAAGACTCTCCAATTTTTGATGTTGTCCAGGATGGATGGTCTGAACAACAACTCAACTGAAAACGCATTCGAAGATAGGCCTTCTGCAGGAAAAATTTTTGAGGCGACGTTAGCTAACAAATCAGCCTTAGAATTATTCAATCTTGGAATAGAATTAATGTTAAAGGCAAAAAATGTGTTCATTAAATTCCATACTTCAGTCTGATAGCTTTTCAGGTGTGGATATAAATAGTGGATAGAATTTTTTACCTGTCTAACCACAATTTTTGAATCACCAAAGACAGTCAAATTATGAATCTTCAAATCTAGTGCTTTCCTGAGACCTTGTAGGAGTGCCTCATATATGACCGTATTGTTTGTGCATTCAAATTCTAACCGGCAAGCGATCAAAGTTTTGTTACCTACTGAATCAATGAGAATGCATCCTACACCAACTCCTTCCTTAGATTTAGATCCATTGAAGAAAAGAGACCAGATTTGATTTTCGTCAGGTGCATGTGACCACTGAGAGAAGGCTGTTGACTGTGTGCATGTCATAATTTTAGACTGTTGTTCTGGGTCAGTAATGGTAGAAGTTTCAGCCATGAAATTGTCAAAAAAAGTGTCCATCCCCTATATTTCAGGTGAATTAGCAGAAGCAGTGAATGGTTCATTAGTATCATTTAAATCAGTTATCGTGAACTTAAGATAACGCTCATGATTTACCTTGATTCTGTTAGGCTTTCCATTCTTGGGCAGCCACAAGTGAGACCAATCCTTTGCAAAATAGCCATGTAGCTGTTCGAACCAATCTCTAATTAAAAACAAACCATATACTTCTGGGATATCTACAAAAATAATATCAATAACTTGATGGACTTTAGGATTAGATGATAATCTGATAAGCACATTTTTTAATTCACCCATAACTTTCACACTAGTTCGATTAAGTTGAATAATTTTTAGACTGGAAGGTTGAAATTCGGCATTAATTTTTTGGTAGACAGACCAAGGCATTACGTTTGACGATGCATCTGAATCTACCATACAGTTATGTACATTCCTATTGAAAATTTCAAAAGTCAACAAAAAGGGTGGGACATTTCTGCGAGTATTAACAACAAAAGTTTGTTGTTTTTTAGTCGCAACCCCTGAAACTAGTTTATCTACATTTGCTACACTTTTTATAGCAAGGTATCTTTTATTAGAAGACTCTGGCGTTGTTTTGATGGAGACCTTTTGAGGTGTTTTGGGACTGTTTTCAGCAACTTTGTTGCTGTTCGGATTGCTGTTTTCTGCAATATTTTGCAACATCTTTTGCAGAAGAAAAGAGAATTTCAATAATTCGTGAACATAAATGTTAGCTCTAATTTTTTTTAGATCCTCAATCAAATCATACTCTAAACTTGGGGCTACTGAATTCTGTTTAGTTTCAATTGATTTAGACTATTTTGGAGGTGCATTAGTTACGATTTCAAAAGAAGATTTATTTGTTGTCTTGCTCCTAGTATTGTAAGGATGCACTGTTTCGAAATTAGCTTGTTTCGAAATTAGCTTGAAGAATGCTATCTGAAAAATGCACAAAACTTTTGGGAGAGGATTTGTCCTCTTCCACTATCTCTTGTTCAGCCACGTCTTCAGAAATATTAGGAGGAATCAAGATATCATTTGCCTCTAGAATCGTCTGAATAACAAACTGTAAGCTTTCTAGATTTAGGCCTTTAGAATTTGAGTTAGGCTGGTTTGTGGGAAAAGGATTTCTAAAAGGGGGTTTGTAAGGCCCTTTGCTTGAAGAAGCTTCTTTAGCTGATCTTCTCAAATCTATGACCTGATTAGACAACTTTTGAATGACCTTCTGTAAGCTTTCTAGATCTGAACTATCTGATTGAGTTTTGTTTTGGGGAGGTCTAGGAAGAATTTTGATTTTCTTCTTGGAGGATGAAGTAGTCTCTGCTTCATTGCAGACATTGTCTTTTAGGCTAAGAATATCTTTCTCGATTTGACTTGCCTCTTTGAAGGATTCTAAAAATGTGGCTTTCTTGGACCTTTTTACCCAAATGGCTATGTTTTTGTGTAAGGCTTTCATGTAGTATGCGATGATAAGATTTTCGGTAGGCATTGAGTCCATGGGGATTCGATTCTTTAATGTCAGGAATATTTGATTGAATTATTTTATCTTTTCTTTGGGGTTCATCTTTAAACTAGAGAGTTCCATGACTAGGACTTCAAGAGATTTGTTGTCTCCAAATTTCTCAAGGAAACAGGACTCGAATTTATCCCATGACACAATGGTGTGGGGTTGTTGGGAAAAGTACCAGGTAGAGGCATTTCCTTCAAAGGTGTAGGGAAAAATTCTACACACTATGTCTTTGTGTTCAACACTACGAAGCCTAATGGCTAGCATGAATTTTTTGATATGATCATCAACAATCTACTTGGAATCTAGGTCAAATTTAGGGATCCATTTCTCTGGATGTTTAGGAAATGGATGCTGGGGCCTAGGTATGGCCACTGCATCTTGATCGAGCCAAGGTATGGCGGGATTGTTTGGATTGGCCATAGGTGTGGGTGGTGTCGAAGGATGAGATGAGGAACTGCCTTCGTCTAATCATTCTTCTCCAGAAGAAGAAGGAGATGAAGGGGGTGGTGATGGTGGAATACTAGATCCTCCTGCTGCAGGAGTGAGGATGTGATCTGGATCCGTAGGGTTTAGGGTAAGATCAATACCCTCAAGTTGCTCCCTAATATCAGAGAAGTCTAATGGTTGGTTCAAGGGCTGACCTGGTTGTCTGATATGGGCCAAGGCACTATGCGTCCTTATGAGGGATTGACAAATAATTTCTTGTACGTCAGTCCCTGGGGGGTTTGGAGTTACTGGTTCAATGGTGATCCATGGATTGTCGTTTGATGTGGTTTCTATTTGAGGGACAATGTTGTCATCAAAATGACTTCTTATTACTATAAGTGAGCGGGTAGGTGGGGCAGGAGTCTTGCGACCTCCTTGTGCCATTAATAGTATTCAGGCCCTCCTTCTAGCACCATTTGTTGACGGGTGAAATTGACAGCTCGTCAACTAGAAGAGTGAATCTGGTCTAGGGTTCTCTAATTAACCCAAGCCATTTGGATTAATTCACTCAGATGGGTTTAATGGCTCCATTGGCCAATCTAAAGTCCTAAGGGAAACAAAGAAGAAATGAAAAAACTCACTAAATACTAATCACTGAAATATATATGTACACCTAAATATATATATACATTTTATTAAAATGATATTTATATGATAGTGTTGATTTATCTAATTCATATATACAACATATACAAATAATGAGTTTTAATCTAAACTCATAAAAAAATTGAATGTAAAATGGTTCTTTTAACGACATTAATAAAGAAAACAAAAGTACTATTTGTTTTTTATTTGTTTTCTTGTTTATATGCATTCACAAGATCAAATATTAAACTACTTAATCAAACATAAATATATAGATAGTGAAAATTAAACTATATATAAAAACTTCTATAATAAGCAAGCAAATGAAATAAAAGAATAAACTAACCTATTAATCATTTGAAGAGAATGCATCCAACTGTTTGCGTAAATCATGCATCAGTCCATCCAAAAGATAAATCTGTTGTGCATCTTAACACTGTTTGGTGCAAAGGCCAAACTGTGCGTTGAATGGTGTATTCAATTGATAAGAAAATAAGATGCAAAATAATTATAGTGATACAATAGATCACAAGCGATAACACATGGGATAAATCCTATAGTTACAGCCTGCATTTAATCAATCGACATATGTAAGGTAAACCTCATAACGTGAATTGAAATATCATTTAATTGTTTTGCTAAAACTGAAGCATAAAATCATGAACCATGAGGAAAACTATATTGACAGCCAAAACAACCTGCGAAGACGAAAGCTATCTGCAGTCATTCAATTATCAAGATAAACAAAATATAGATCATAACCACATTCACAGATGACTAAAGCATAAAGTAAATATTTATTATGTCTAAATTCAAGTATAAACTATTCACAATAAGCCCCAGGCCAAGATGCCTCTGTTTACAAAATGATAGGTTTATAAAGGCCTCAGGAAAGATAACTATTTTTGTTCCTGAGATCAAATATTTGTTTCAAAAATAAAGGGGGATGCAACCACCCTGATCTTACTAAATCTAACAACAGTTCATTTCTGTTCATTCAAAATACATCATAGATATGACTGGAAGGTCTCAAGAGTGCCTCAAATCAATTTTGAAATCATGGATCCCTGAATATCCTGAAAGAAAAGAAAAATACAAAGATTTCAGATACATTTTTTGTCATTAATTTACACAATTCGAATTAACATAACTGGTTGCAGAATCTTGCGATTCTGTAGCTAGTTATTT
>JASDQU010293954.1:0-14246 GCA_032191745.1 Picea mariana | reverse complement strand
TTAATTAATAACCAAAAATTAATTATTGGAGAACCCTAGGGATGAGTGACACTTGGAAGGCGGAGATTGATTGGAGGATTTATCATTAAAAATTAATTAATTAATAATCAGGAAAGTAGGTGGGTCTCATTTGGCTATAAATGAAAGGGAAAGGAAGGAAGAAAGGGGGAAACGATTAGCGTAACGTTACGCTGCCGAAGTGTGGTTTGACGGATTTTCTTGTGTGGAGTTGGGTGTGTGTCTCAGCTGTGTTTTGGGAGTGGTAGCTCAGCCGTTGAGGCGAGATGAGACGCTAGTGTTCTTTTTCTGGTTCTTGTGTGGCCCCTTTGCGGCTCGGGGGGCGACGGGGGAAGCAGAGTACCCCTCAAGTTTGGCTGGGAGGTACCGGTGAGCATTCAACGGTCGGCGAGCGGGTGCGGCAAGGAGCGCGGGACGCGGCACGGAGCGCGGGACGTCTTCAAAAGCGGGCGAAAGGCAACGGTATGGTTTAATTGGTTAAGTAGAATGCATTTTTATTGACAAATAAAGGATACTGATGCTGTAAATCCCCTCCATTGACTGTGTGAATTTAAGCTGCCGAATTTCGGGACTGTGAGAATGTAGAATAATGAAGCGGGATAGTGTACTCTTAAATACTGCTGTTATACTTTTATTTAACTTCCTGGACTGTACAATGATTGCTATTATACTTTAGGATTGTGTGTATTGTTACGGAAATACTCTGTCGGCATTTTCGTTTTAGCAAATGTTATTGTGTGATTGATGTTGGGCATCTCCTTTAGTTTCCGTAAGCCATCCTTGTTTGGGAATTCTATTTACACACAGTGAGGCAATCATACATTGGTAGTTTTTGTTATGTACAGTGGGTATTATTTTTTTTGGCGTTTAATTGCACTGTGTGAAATTCCCGCATTGGTCATTTTTATTAATTGCGATGGGTGATTTGTATTATACAGTGAGCCGTCTCATGTTGGCGTTTTTGACACTGTTAGGGGGCGCATCTGCTTACTGCATTTTTGGGCATTTGCCACTAGTATTGGGCATTTTTGGCATTGGGCAGTTAGTTTGCTGTGCGTTTTTATCATTGACAATGGCAGATAGTGCGTTGGGCATTATTATCCTGACAGTGGGTATTTTACCAGACTGTGGACATTTACTTCATCCATGAATTGTTGTGGGGGTTGTATTTGTTTTAGTGACCATTGTTTCTAATTTCAGTATGCGGTTATGTCCGAGGGGGTTCCTGTACGCAATGGCATTGATACGGAGGCGTTTTTGACACAGAGGCATTCCTTGATGCACTGTGGGCGTTTTTGGGTTTCCTGTGGGCGAACTCTGTTGCTCGTCCTCCTTTTAAAAATCTAAACCCTTCCACCTTACTCGCCCTTCCCTTAACTCATACAGTGCCGATACCGTTGCCTCAGCGAACCTTGTATGATATCAGTGATTTTACCAGGATACCCACGAGCTACTCATGCATGGCCGCGAATGGTTGGGTACTGAGTTTTATTACTCGCAGGTTTGGCCTTTTTCCTTCTGTGTTTGCATGAATTCTGCGCGTGGAGGCCCCCTCCGTCCGGCATTTGGCCATATTGGAAAATGCCATTGAGGGCCGCCGAGTCAGCTGTTGTTCTGACAATTTCCCTCGATCGCTGCTGAAATCCAATTCGTTTCCCGAAATTGTCGTTTGCTGTTGCCAGACTGAGCTGAGTGCAAAAAGGAAATCAGAACTTAAACCCCTGTACAAAATTAATTGTCAATTACCTCCACGAGGCGGACATCCTTCCCATAAATCATTATTTAGGCCGCGCAAGTAAGGTAGGCAGAGAAGTTTATGCAGTGGGCCATCGAATTGTCGAGTATCGTACCCCAACTCCAGGAATGGTCGCCTTGAATAAACCTCTTAGTTTAGTTAAATTTTTGAATTCTAAAACACGTCATGAAGGACGCNACGGAGGCGTTTTTGACACAGAGGCATTCCTTGATGCACTGTGGGCGTTTTTGGGTTTCCTGTGGGCGAACTCTGTTGCTCGTCCTCCTTTTAAAAATCTAAACCCTTCCACCTTACTCGCCCTTCCCTTAACTCAGACAGTGCCGGTACCGTTGCCTCAACGAACCTTGTATGATATCAGTGATTTTACCAGGATACCGACGAGCTACTCATGCATGGCCGCGAATGGTTGGGTACTGAGTTTTATTACTCGCAGGTTTGGCCTTTTTCCTTCTGTGTTTGCATGAATTCTACGCGTGGAGGCCCCCTCCGTCTGGCATTTGGCCATATTGGAAAATGCCATTGAGGGCCGTCGAGTCAGCTGTTGTTCTGACAATTTCCCTTGATCGCTGCTGAAATCCAATTCGTTTCCCGAAATTGTCGTTTGTTGTTGCCAGACTGAGCTGAGTGCAAAAAGGAAATCAGAACTTAAACCCCTGTACAGAATTAATCGTCAATTACCTCCACGAGGCGGACATCCTTCCCATAAATCATTATTTAGGCCGCGCAAGTAAGGTAGGCACAGAAGTTTATGCAGTGGGCCATCGAATTGCTGAGTATCGTACCCCAACTCCAGGGACGGTCGCCTTGACTAAACCTCTTAGTTTAGTTAAATTGTTGAATTCTAAAACACGTCATGAAGGACGCTGGATATCTAATTTTTCAAGGTATTCTCAAGGTATCCCGGTTTTTCTGTTTTAACATTTGTCACGCAGGGGGCATGAAATGTTTTCCTACATAAACCTTTTACCGGTGGCTTTATTTAATCTCATTCCACGCTTGCAAAAAGCATCCCGTGATCACTCCATTCCTCACTTTGATATTGAGTAAAACCTTGAAAAAGGCCTTCAGTTTGCCAAAAAATTGGTATCGTGAAGTATGCCGGAAATAACTAAATAAATGAATAATTTGCGGTATGATGTGATGAATGTTAAGTTGAGGATGATATCTAGGGCAAGGCTATTGATCAAGGCTATCCTTGCTAATGATAAAACCCAAGCAATAAATGTTTAAATTAGATACTCTTGATTATAGTCAGGTTTTTAAAAATAGATTTTTAATGTAATTGTGACCTTTAATTATTGTCATTAAAAGTTTACTTAAATATAGATTGCTCTTTTCCTACCTTTGACGTATATGGTAAATTTCAAGGATGATGTTCCTAGCTATATGATGTTGTGTATATATACTAACTCATTTAATTAAATGTTATCTTAATTGTTGGCAATAGGAATATTAGTAACTGGCATTTCAATATTGCCCCTTTTTGTTTTAAACATTTTAAGTTTTAATATTTTATAGATTACCATCTTAATTAGGACGTACATTGATGTCCGTAATTTAATGTTCCTATATTTATGATGTGATTTCCATACTTGACACCTATAGTCCATGGTTATCTTATTTTATTTTCAATGGTAATAGGGATAGTTGCCTTGGTCAACATTAAAATTTTAATTTCTGAATGCCATCTAATTTATCCCCAGATTAATGTTCCCTTAGACTAAGGTTATTTCTGATAGCGAACCTTCTCTTTAACATTATTTAAATATGGGGAATTTAAGAGGATTCATTTTTAGTATTGTTCTTCTAATTTCATCAAAATTTTATATTTAAAGCTATCGTAAGTATCGTCTTCTTTAAATTTCATACCTAAACGAGACCCTTGATACGGTTACGACTAAATATGGAAGTTTCCGCTCATAATGTCATTTTTAAACGTGAGGATAAGGTTAATTAGATATAGGTATTTTTTAACATGATGTCTTACTAAAACATAATGGTATGAATATTGTTAAATCTGATGTCAGTTATAATGTGATATGATTGATATATATTGACCTTTTTAAATAGTTGTTACCCTGGTCATTATAACCTTATCATTTTCATTGCTGATCATTCAAGATAATGTGCCCTTTAATAAAGTTGTCCCTTCCACATATAACCCTTAAGATGGTCATGTGAAATTTTAGTGTGTTAAGATTGCCTTTTAAAGTTAGGAATATGAATTTTTTTTGTACTTTAAGAGTGCCATTTAAAGTTATGAATAYGAATTTTCAGTATTTTAAAATTGCCATTAAAGTTATGAATATGTAAATTACTTGACATTAGGGACTGATGAATTAATTAGAATGTTACCCTTGTAACTTTAAGGTGGATATTAAGAGGTGATAATTAACTATCTTTTACATGGGGTTCCTTATAAAACATTGTTTTAAATGATGTTATTTAAATATGGTGTTTGGTTATATCCTGTGAATTAAATAGGATGGTTGTTCATGTATTACAATATGATGATAACTCTAGTTTAGGGGAGGAAGAATAAAATAGTTGTAAATCTTAATGGTTAACTAAGTTCGTATTAATTATGCTTTCGTAAAATATAATACAAAGGATGAGTATAACTAGGGAAAGAATTAGGAAGTCCCTTACCAATATTATCGTATCTATTTTTCAATTACTCGAGTTAACTTATGGGTTGCATTCTCATATAGATCATCTACAACTGTTCATGATTAATACATTATTGGGTGGACATTATTGGTAAGAAGGCATTTCACCCCATGTGTCTGGTAGGAGAACATCTCTCTCTCTCTCTCTCTCTCTCTCGATCTGTTCGTTTGTTAAAAGTTTCCTTTGTGTCTATACGTCCATAGCGTCTTCCATTTGAAGCTTTCTTGCTTTAACCCGGGGATAAGGCCAGCAGCCTGTGTGAACGTTAGCTGAACTTCGGTTCTACGTCTAACTAGTAATACTCAAAGCCCTCCCTTTCGGTGTTAAAGAAGAAATAGTCCAAATGGATCCTTGTCCGTCAGGTCTGTAAACCTTGGTGAATGTTATCTTGAGTATTGTTTATGTCGTTGTTGAGTAATAAGTATGGCGGCCTGTCCTAGACTACGTAACCTACTTACCCAAGTTAGTGTATCGGGGTGGTTGCTCCTTAGAATTGTGAACTTAGGTGCTCGTTGTCAGAGTCCTCGTCACGTGCCTTCCGAAAGGGGCGCTTCTGTTTCCTCTTATTATACTTGATTGTGGTCAGTTAGTTGCTTGGTCTTATGTGTTTGCAGTTACTCTTCGTATGTTGTCTTCTTGCGAGGAACACCGTGGTCGCGTCTAGTCGATTGTCAAGAGGCGCCATAGAGTCAAGTGTGTTGTTAAGTCCACACGCGCGCACACACCTTAAACAAAAAAAAAAAAAAATTTGCACCTGTATTCTAGAATGGTTGTCGTAACGAGGCGGTTCCTTACATGTATAGGTAATTGTATATTATGTATTGAATAATAATTGTACTTATTAATTCGTATAGAGTTGTATAGGTAATTATATATTATGTATTGAATAGTAATTGTACTTATTAAATCATATAGAGTTGTATGGGTAATTTTATATTATGTATTGAATAATAATTGTAATTATTAAGTCATATAGGTAATTGTATAGTATGCATTGAATAATAATTATACTTATTGAGTTGTATAGGTAAGGTATGTCGTATTAGTCAATTATCGTAAAGATGTTTTTTGAGCTACTCATGTATAAGTAGGATATATACGTAAGAAATGTATTCCTTAGTAAATGGTAATATAGATAGGGATTGCTTTCTTTTCCAGCATGAAAATATGATTTCACAATGAAAGTGAAAATTTATTTGTTAGTTGGGTACATGGTTCATATACATTTAACATATTAAGTGTATTAGAGAAATATTAAAAGTTAAACACCATAAAAACATTTAATAGCAAATTTTGCATTGCAATTATAACTACACATGTTGAGTTGAATAAGTAGGGTATGCCTTCTTCAACAAATGACCATACATATAGGATTTGCCTTCTTATCAATCCATGGAAATGTGATTGTGCAATGAAAGTGAAAATTTCTTTGTTAGTTGGTCATATAGTTCATATACATCTTAAAAAAATAAGTGTGTTAGTAAAAAAAAACTTAAAATCTAAACCTCACAAATACACTCAATTGCATACTTTGCATTGCAACTATAATTGCATCTATTGAGTTGTATAGTAGGGTATGCAATTTTTTAGTCAATAACTATATGGTAAGAAATGCTTCCTTGAGTAGATGTCATATAAATAAGGTATATAGGTCGGACATTTATATTGAGTTATATAGTAGGGTATGCATTTTTTTTTGTCAATGACTATATGGTAGGAAATGCTTCCTTGAGTAGATGTCATATAAATAAGGTATATAGGTCGGACATGTATTTTTTTATATGATGACCATATAAATAGGGGTTGCCTTATTTTCAAGGTATGGAGAGGCATATTAATGAGTATTTTTCATTCAATTATACTTTGTTTTATGAAAGGTGATGGGTCATTAGCACCACCGTGAAAAAAATTGTAAATAGATGAATCATGATAATAAAAAATTCATAAATAATGAGTATCGAATTCTCAAACTATAGTCTATAGTGAAAATTGAGATGTTTAATATGTTTAAATTTCATCTTTACCAACTCAAATAATTAATTCATCTTAATAACAATTGATAAACTCTAACTTAAAAAATTACCAACTCAAAATAAAATCTTAAAAACCATAATTACGCCATTTCAATAACAATGAATACACTTTTACTAAAATGTTAATAACATAGGTTGGTTATTAGTCCCTGCCAAAGGCCATGACTCTTGCAATCGATTCATTGTTGAATATCAATTAGTTAATTGTTGACTAAATATATTTTTCCATCCTCCAATGTTATAGATAGGGAAAACAAAATGATTATTTTTTTTACCATGTTTAAATTACTTTTATAAGGAATGTTATTGATTGACACATTTGAAGTCTTATTGCAAAAGAACGTAATATTTTCATTATTAAAATAGATAACCTAAAGTCTTATTCTTGTTGCATTGCAGCTCTCAAGAATGTATGTAATTTTGCATTCTTATATAAGCTATAATTAGACAAGCTACATAAAGTTTTCACTTTTGATTATAACTTTATTGGGCATCTATGTCAGTTCTTTTTCAATGCTTTAAATGCCAGTGCCTCGAAAATGTTGAGCTTGCTTTTCAATGCACTGACCAACCATCGATGTTGATATTTCCTTTCAATGTGTTGACAAACCACTCCCTTTTCGAGAAAACACCTCCACACCACCTTTTTCCTTTTAGTTTAGTCCTATACATGACTTGTTCCATTCCCATTCCCACAAGCATGAGCGTAGTCCAACAAGAAGACAACCATCACCATTTTCCTCTTAGTCTAGTCTTGTACCTAACTTGTTTCATTCCCACAAGCATGAGCACAGTCCAACAAAGCAAGTATTTGCCAGTCTGGAGCACATCACTTATGGAGTGGAGAGGCAATGTCATTCTGCAATGTTTGAAGTTGATGCGTATAATATCTACAAGGTAATATATACTATCTATGCAAGGTAATATCTACTGCCTGTATCTAGTCTCTAGGCTAGGTAATATCTAGTGCATGTATACCTGCTTCAATTCGTAGCCATTTTCATGTATCATTGTGTTCTGAGGATAGATTCTTAGACTGTATATTATTGGAGAAAAAAATGATAGAAAACAACACAAGTTAATCCATATGACCTGTGCATATGAAAAGCACAAATACTCATTGTAACAAAGTAATTGTGTAAATGACTTCTCATAAAAGGCATTGACAGGTTTGGAGTTTTAGATATGTTCTGGGAGTCCTTGAATTACATATGTATATAGTGTAATTAACATATACTACAATCTGCAATGAGGTATATATCTTTGTATCATAAATCGCAGAGAACAACAACATCAATACAAATACAATATTAATACCAAACGATATTATTTATCAAAGGTAAAGAATTACTTCAAGAAATGGATGTGCTTCATGAAGAGATCTCAGTCCAGCTAGATATCTAAGCCAAGCCTTACCAGGATCCTATTTCAGGAACCAATCTTGATCTTGAAGGGTGGTTATTAAAGTTGTTTTGGAATAAGAAATGAAAGAACGTTGCTTCAACTTGCATTTTCAACCACAAATTATCACATGTGATCCCAGCTCTGGCCTTAGAATGTGATCTCCAAGTACATTAGAAATACACTTGACATCTTTGTTCTTGTGGAAAAACTTATAGTGCTCATTGAGCTCAAGATGTCTCCATACACGAATGTCATTGTTGGAGGATCTACAATAGAAGAGGTTTCCCTCCATTGCTAGAGAAAAAATGCACTCATGTTCAGTGATCTGTTCTTCTCTAGCAAACAGAACATACCACCATGCCAACAGCCAGCCAAATACCTTTGCAGACAAACTATTAATATGACATTTCAATGCCTGGTGTTGTTCTCCATTGTAGCTTTTGACCCCAGAGAAAGACTGGGCATAGACAACTGTTTGAATTTTGCAATATGTATTTGTACCTGGTTCACATTGTGATATCTATGGGGAACCTAACTAGCTTTAGTTTGGTCCTTATTTTTTTTAATAAAAAACCTTGCGATTTTACCAGAAAAAGCATTTCAAATATAAAGAAATTGTTTCTAACATTGATTTCTGGTATGGAATCAACTCATCGATGGCTAGTATAATCGACTCGACACCCTCATTAACTTCTAACATTGATGACTCATATTTTTAGTGGGTCAAGATTTCCCATGGAATAAATCCCCATAACACTGCAACTTTAGTCAGAATGTATTGCTACAAATATGCTCCAAAATTTGAAATGCTCTGTTCTTTATGGGTCTCAACATTTTCCTTGTCCCCTCAAACTTTTATTTGGAATAGTGTAGCCATACCATGTCATCAACTTAGAACACATGATCTAATCGATGTCAATCATTCGGGCCTTGTATCTTAGTTGAGACTCCTTCAAATCTTTTTGAACTTGCTTATGAATCTTTGGTTCATAATGACTTCAACAAAGAAAATGGATTTAGCCTGTTGATCTTGCTCATGTATACATCTTGATTATGTAATCCTTACATCCAAAGGCCTTAGCATTATACTATTGGATTACTGAGAAGGGGGTTGAATCAGTAATAGCGTAATTATAATCCTTTTTCTCCAAATAATCCAATTGTTATATCAATGTAGAATTATTATCCAATAATGAGCAATAAGAAATGAACAATCACACACATACACAGTACACCCGTGTTTAACGTGGAAACCCAAATCGAGAGAAAACCACAAAATGTTTTATTTTATATGTCTTGAATAATTACATTCATTGGAAGCACCAACTTCCTTTGTTTTCCAGCTGCAACTGGAAGAAGTCTCCAACCCCCTAGTTTCTCAGGCTACAACCTAAAGGAGGCTACAACCAAAAGGTGGCTACAACCACCTGTCCTTGCCCCGTCCAACCGCCCTGAAGTAGAAGTAGAATGATGGAACCACTGTCACATTATCACTGTGAGATATACCATTGTAAACATGTACCAATAAACCTTAACCATGCATCAACCTGTACCTCAACCTGTAATCAACTTGTACCATAAACACGTGCATCAACCATGCACCAACCTGTACCAAACAGTCTGTAATCAACATGTACCATAAACAAATGAAACCAACCATGTACCAAGTATATACCAATCATGTGTCAAGTAATCTTCAACTATGACTCATCAATATGTACCAACATCATCAACTATACACCTCATGTATGTGTCAACTCATCAATTACTTGTCTCAACCATGTACCCAACTTGTATCTCAACCAAAATCCCTCGTCAATTTCATCATCCAAATATGATTTTTAAATATGTAATAGACTTGGTGTATATGATCACATACCTGCAAACCTTCCTTAACTTTAACAACAAGAGACTAGCATTTTCATCAAACTTTTCTTTATTCTCACAAGACTAGTTTAGGATTAGTCAGCAACCCTAACTTGAAATAATCATAACTTTGTACCTATAATGAATAAATATATGAAACTGATACACAATGTTATTCAGTGTGTTTTATGGAATTCCTCCAGGTTTCACTACTTGGAACCTCTCAAAAAAGGAGTTATGGAAATAATGGCACACCTTGTTGAATTTTGGCTTATTCTAGAGAGAGACCTTGTAGAGCGTGCCTTGCATGGAATATTTGTTGAATTGATCTAAAACTGTTACAAAACATACTAGATACTGTACTATAACGAAAAAATTTGTTACTATTGAATTTGGATCTATTATGAAGAAGTTATGATGTTTTTACCCAAAACACATGTTTTTGACTAGTTTGGGGACTAGCCACAGACCCTATTTTCCACGGACTTTAACTCCAAAAATACAACAACCCACAAGCTGAATTTTTTACCATGAATACTTGGATATGTTGCCTCAATGGAATATAAATTTCACGATCTGAGTCATTATAGAAAAACATTTATTGCAAAAATGGTGAGATGACCTGAAAAAAAAAACATACCTTAGAAAACATCATCAAAAGAATTTATCCTTCCTTGAATTTTGGCCTTCATTTCTTCACTTTCCTCAGAAATTCGGATTAGATATCCTTTGGTTACCTAAAAAACCTATAGTTATTCAATATGCTCAAGTGTGTCTTAAATTAGAGAGCCTTGCCTCTTATTTATACTCTTCAAGTAGCTTCCTTAAAAACATATTCTAGGTCACTTTGCCCACTTTCCTTATTTTAGGGTTAACCCACTTCTAATTTCTCCATTAAATATATTATTGAATTGATTTTTTTTGTATTCACTTTGAATTATAGTACACTCATCACTTCACTTTATTATTTACCTTTTAAAATCTCTTAAACCACTTTGACTACTTTGACCTTTTGGGGCTTCTAGATGACATATGAGGGTCCTCCAACTTCGTAAGGTCATAACTCTCAAATTGTGAGGAGTTATGTGGTGTTCCACATACCACCAGAAATGGAATAACATTTAATATCCACATAGAATAGTATTACCTAAAAATATATCAAAACTCATATCTTTATTCATCAAACAAACTTGGGTCCATTACCCAAACTTGGGTTCTCCAACTTCTCATGGCCATAACTCTCTAACCGTGAGGACTTATGTGGTGTTCCACATACCACCGGAAATGGAATGATAAGCACTATCCATCTAGGATATTTTCACTGACAAATTCACTAGCGTTCATCTCATTATTCCACAAATAAGCATGGGTTCTCTAACCATACTTCTAGGATAACTCAATCCACAAATCGTCTTAACGTGAGCGCTTTCACCATAAGGGGACCACTTTGGAGTTCATCTATTTCTACTTATTATCAACCATGACAAGACAATAATGAGTCATCTTTACATCAAACAATATTGGGTCCATTACCCAACCTTTGTGCTACGGGGCTTTCTTCAAGGGTTGACATCAATGCCAACCAACCTTAATCAACAATCTCCCCCTTTGGCATTGATGGAAACACTCTGATGCAATACTAAAATCATATCACTCATGCTCCCCATGGAACCATACCTTTTTCCTCTGCATCTGATAAATCTCTCCCCCTTTGTCATCAATGGAAAAGGTATCTTTCCATCTGGCGTTTCTCCCCCTGTCTGAATTATTCTCTTATGGTGCTTCCACGTGTAATTCTAAGACATATAAGATAAGAATTCAAAAATAATTCATTTTGGAGTAGAAATAACTCCAAGTATATGGAAAAGATATTCAAAGGATTTTTGTGGAAGTGGTTTTGTGAAGATGTCTGCCACTTGTTCGTTTGTGCCCACATACTCAACTCTGATGTTCTTTTTTGCAACCTGCTCGCGTAGAAAGTGATACTTTATTAGAATGTGCTTTGTCTTCGAGTGCATCACTGGGTTCTTCGAGATATTGATGGCACTTATATTATCACAATACATTGGAATGGGCTCATCATACTGAACCTGTATATCTGTCAGATTTTGTTTCATCCAAAGAAAATGTGTACAACATGATGTTGTTGCAATATACTCTGTCTCGATTGTAGATAAAGATATTGATGATTGCTTCTTGCTTAGCCATGATACTAAACACTCACCCAAGTAGAATATTGCTCCACTATTGCTTCGTCGGTCATCAATACAACCTACCCAATCTGCATCTGTGTAGGCAATAAGTGATAGATCCTTTCCTTTTGGATACCATAATCCAAACTCTTTTGTTCCTTTGAGATATCTAAAAATCCTCTTCACTGCTAACACATGTGACTCCTTTGGTGCTGCTTGAAATCGTGCCACCTCTCCAACTACCTGCATTACATCTGGTCTGGATGTTGTCACATATAGTAGGCTTCCAATCATTGACCTATATTTCCTTTGATATCTAGACTTTGAATCATCATCTTTTCTCAACTTGCAACTGGTTTGCATGGGAGTGATAACCGGTTTGCAATCTTCCATTCTAAACCTCTTTAGCATTTCTATGATATACTTGGTTTGAGAAATAAAGATTTCTTGGTTGCTTTGATGTATCTGGAGTCCCAAAAAGAAGAATACTTCTCCAAGTAATGACACTTCAAATTCATTTTTCATATCTTTTGCAAATGTCTGGCTTAATCTGTCATCATCACTACCAAAAATAATATCATCAACATAAACTTCAATTAATAAAATAATATCATCAACATAAACTTCAATTAATAAAATATTACCTTCACTTACCTTGATGTAGAGGTTGTTTTCTATGCTTCCTTTTCTGAAACTTGCCTGTTGCAGATACTTATCTAGTCTAGAGTACCATGCTCTAGGAGCTTGTTTTAGACCATACAAGGCCTTCTTTAATTTACACACATAATTTGCATTCTCTGACAACTGCAATCCTTCTGGTTTTTCAATGTAGACTTCTTCTTCGGGTTCCCCATTCAGAAAACATGATTTTACGTCTATATGATAAAGTTTAACATTTTTGGGGCATGAATAGGATAAAAGCAACCGGATTTCTTCCATTCTGGCAACTGGGGAAAATGTCTCTTCAAATTCGATTCCTTCAATCTGTGCATATCCTTTACATACCAATCTAGCTTTGTTCCTTGTAACTTGTCCATCTTCATTTAATTTATTCCTAAAAACCCATTTTGTGTTGATCACATTCTTATTCTTTGGTCTTGGAACCAGTTCCCAAGTGTCATTTTTCTCTATTTGATCCAATTCTTAATTCATGGCCTTATTCCAAAATTCATCCTTATTGGCTTCTTCAAAACAGTTTGGTTCTATTGTAGATAAGAGTGCTAAGTGTGTTTGTTCTGGTGAACATATTTTTCTTCTAGTCTCAACTCCTGCATCTTTGTTTCCAATAATCTGATCTGAAAGATGATTCTTATGTACTTGTTTTCTAGGTGTCTTTGGAGATACTTGTTGAACTTTCTCTTTTGTTTCTGTCGGATTATCTTCATCTTCCTCTTCTAATTCATCTTTTTCTTATTCTTCTTTGAAAAGATATTCCATTGATTTGTTTTCTTCTTCCTTTGATTCTGGTCTGTCTGTTTCATCAATTGTTACATTGATGCTTTTCACAACATTGTTCAATATTAGATTGTAACACTTGTATGTTTTCCTTGTACTTGAGTAACCAACGAGTACTCCTTTGTCCACACAAGAGTCAAACTTTCCCATTCTACCATCTTCTCTTTTGATGCAACATTTGCTTCCAAAAAATCTGAAGTGCTTCACATTTGCTGGTCTTCCTTTCCATAGCTCATAGGGAGTTTTATAAGTGTTGTTTCTAAGCATTACTATGTTTTGAATGTGAATTGTTGTATGCACTGCCTGTGTACAAAATATATCTGTTAGTTTGGAATCCATTAGCATTGTTCGAGCCATTTCTTGTATTATCCTATTCTTTCTTTCAACAACTCCATTATGTTGAGGTGTCCTAGCAACGGATAATTGCCTTTTAATTCCATGATTGCTGCAGTAGTCCATAAATTCCTTTGAAGTGAACTCTCCTCCATTATCAGATCTCAAGAATTTGATTCTTGAATCTGTATCATTTTCAACCATTTCCTTGTAGATCTTGAAGTTTTCAAAAGCTTCTGACTTATTCTTGAGAAAGAAAACTGCAGTCATTCTTGTATAATCATCAACTAATAACATAAATTATCTCTCACCTTTTAAACCCTTTGTTGTAGTTGGTCCAACTAGATCAGTATGCACAATTTTCAATGGTCTTGTTGTTGAATATTCCTTTGATTTGAACCTGGTCTTTGTTTTCTTTCCTTGTTGACAATGCTTGCATAAAGTGTTGGTTGGTTTTGTGATTTGGGGCATTTCTCTGACTGTTTCTCTTTTGCTGACTTTGACAAGGTTATCAAAATG
>JASDQU010293942.1:0-14307 GCA_032191745.1 Picea mariana | reverse complement strand
AAGCTAGGGCTCTAGTATATCCTTCAAGAGAGGTGTTCTTTAGCAAAATCAAGTAGGTGAAGAGTTATAAAGAAAAGGACAATAACATGTGCTTTTCTCCTAGGGTTTCACACTAGTAATTTCATAATCTTAGAAATGAACAAGTAAATGCACCATAACCATTCAAAATAAAGAAGGATTGCAGATTTCTACTTACTTCATCAAGAATAATCTAGCCACAAACCCTAGTTGAAGACTTTCCACCATGACAATGAAAAAATACACCAAAAGAAGCCTCCTCTAAGAGTTGTGCACCACTTAATTTCAGCCAATAAGCCTTAAAAGGGGCCGAATTTCAGACCTCACACTTGTGTGTGTGAAAGATGATGAAAAATATAAGAGATTTGTCCCTTATTTATACAATAATCATGACCTTTAATTACAATTTAGGTAAAAAAGGCCGACATGGCCAACTTACATCAAAAATCCAGTTTTACATAAAATTAACAATTTTGAACCCTAATTTTTCTTTAAGGATGACTCCATGCCCCTTTTAGGGTGACGTTAGGCCCCATCATGGAACACTAGGCCTCAAAAGTGAAACGTTAGGCCTCAAAAGGCCTTGGAATCTTCCACACATGCCAACCAAGCTGTCCTCATGCCAAAACCCTAACTGGATGTAATCAAGGCTCAATATGATGATGTTAGGGGCCTTCAAGGGCCAACATCATGGTGGAAGGGAAAGACCCCCCTAGGTCCATGCCTACCAAAGTGTCTATGGTGGAACATCCTTCTTTTTCTCCTTTGCAAGCCCATGGTGTCCCTCTGCCCATGGCTGGGGTCACAACATCCTTTTGGTGGGATTCTAGCCCCATGGAGGTCCGAACTAATCATCTCCCCATATGTACTTGTTTGTCGGGCATGGTCTTGCAGCAATAAAAAGTACACCCTCCATGGGATCAGAAGTCACAGGGATCATAACAATGTCAATCACATCTAATAATCAAGTTGCCCAAACATGTGCATCAAACCCCCTTTTACCCAGACAAATGCTCAAAGATGTTATGCATTTTAACAAGCCAGGTTTAAAGAGGGTCTCAGGACATCCTATTGGGATAATCCTCCTCAGGTTTGGGGTGTTTCCTAGGTGAAGACCAATCTAGGTCATGTAGATGTATGAGATGGTGTAGGGAATGTTTGGGCAAGGGGTGCAGTGATAAAAGGGAAATGTAGGTCTTACTCGTGGGTGCCTTTGTAGAGGGTGAGCTCCACCTTGTCGTGGATGTCATTGTTTCCTAGCCCATTCAATTCATTTTCTTCTTTGTTTTATTGCTTTTTCTTTTCAAGAGAATAGCTGGAGGACACTGTCCTGGCAATGGTGACTAGTGGTGACATCATTACCCACAAGCACTTCATGGAAATGAGAAGGTTAGCTCGTGATGAGACCCCCTTTCTCTTGGTTATGCCACCAAGAACCACTACCCTAGTTTGGTGACCAGCTGGATGGCAGTGCCATATCTCTACATGCCCATGGACCTAATAGGTTGACTCATGATGAGACCTCCTATCCACCAACTAGGTCTTGAGCTTTATTTTATTTTACGGGTCCCCTTTTCTTGTTGAGAAACCATTTATTGCTTTCTCGGGAATCCCTGGGTGAAGCATCTCAAGGTTTAATTTTGGATTTTAACTTTTTCCAGCTACTTTTACCCCTTGGGCATTTAGCCCCTTCTTCCCACAAGGCAAGGTACAACCCTTACTTGTTTGGAAAACCCAATGCATGAACCAAGGTAGGGGAAGATGAGAGGGACAATGATGAAAAGTGGTAAGTATGGAAGGAATGGATGATGACCTTTCATAGAACCATCTAGTGGAAACTCGTCCCTAAGGGAACAAGCTTACTAGGGCACTCTGTCACCCCCCCATGTATGAACAAGTTAAAGAGCATAATTTCCAAGAAAATGTCATGAAACAAAAGAGAGTTCAGTGCACATATTCAAATGCTTCAAAAATCGGAGTGACACGTACCATGATACCCAGACTCATTACCTCATGGAGAAAGACCCAATGCTACTTCATAATCAGGCCGATGGGATGGATGTTGTTACTGTTGATAGATAGAGCACAATGAAGAAAAGATGGGCCTTCCAGGGCCAAGCTCAAGTCATATGGCTCTCGGTACTCCATGTCTAGGAACTGTGGGCCTCGAGACATAATCTTCTTAGTTATCCCTAGGATAGGGGATAACATAACCTTTAACTAGAAGACAAAATTCCCCCTCAAACACTAATAAATCGTAGCACAAGGTTTATTTCATAAGAATACTAATGCTTTGTTCTGTGTTGTAGTTTTAAGAATATTAAAGTGAACTCAGTCACATAGTCTTTACATGAATACTAATAAAACTGGTCAATCTAAACTTTCTATAAATTGGCTCCTAAAAAGAGTAGTAGTGTTTTTGATCCAAAAATGTGAGGTTTTACTGACAAATTGCAAGTTAAGTTTAATGTACTTTGTGCATCGGATTGATAAGAATGCGAAATACATAAACTCTATGATTTGTTGCAGAATTATAATAATGACTTTTACTTGATTCTCATAAGTGATTAAAAAGTTCAGCCATCATAAACCATGTTGCAAAATAAGAGAAGATAACAACAAACAAGAAAGAGAAGTAGACACAAGAACTTGTTAATGGATTTCACCAATCTTTGGCTACGTCTCTGGGCTCGCTTCCAAGTAGATGACCTCTTTATTGCTCTTCAAATGCTCAAGTTCTCTTTACATTGGCTCTTTGATGTTACAAAATACTCTTGATATGTTGTACAAGACCTCCTTGTTCAAATACATACAAGCCTCAACAATCTCCTCTCAAAACATGACTCAATGCCTCTCAAAACATGAGAAATGGGAAAATTACACAAGTTGCTCCTCAAAATCCATGCATCAAAAAAGTTACCACTCAAGCTCAAAAATCTTGGTTTATATATTTTTTTAGGCCCAACAAGAGAATCCCAACTTCCCCTGAAGATCTGGCCTCTTTTTGGGATCAAATCCCCTTCCAAATGGCCAAGAAATCCTCAAAAATACACATTCTGAGCCAAATTTTTGGCAAATAACCCACTTTTATTAAAAATACACAGAGTAGCCCCCAAATGGTTGGCGCGCACCCCTTTGAAGTGGTCACATGAGTTAAATATGGCCAAGCACTAGCCCTAAACTCATGCTAGCTCCTGGTTTTCAGGGTGCTTTACATGGGACCAAGGTCTAGAAGAGAATCCTCGTGCGCCCTTGTAGGAGCAGGCACCGGTCCTGTGGGAACAACCCAAGATCCGAGGGCCAGAGCCTATCCAAAATCCTCACACTCACATGCTACTTGGTTCTATGGAGAGGTCATATGGTGCATCGAGAGCTGGAGATAGACCCCAACCCATTCCTTCGTTCGAATATACATTAACCAAAACTTAAATATAAGTTTTGGCACTTAGTTAACAAGTCATAAAAGTGGGTGGGTTGGCTAGCCCAACCCTGCCAGTCCATAGCCTAGTGGGAGGTCTCGTGGTCGAAACTTGTGGAGACCCAAAAAAAATTTCCAACCTTCAACTGATGTTTGGGTGCCATGTGGCAGCCCATGAGTGGGCCACGTGGCACCACCACATTTGCCCGATGATTGCCACGTGTCACACAACAACTGGTCCACGTCTACCACACCTGCCTAATTAGCTATGCTGCCACATGTCACCACTTGCCTCTGCCATGTCGGCATGAATATGTCATGATGACGTCATGTTGATGTCATCATTGACTTTTTGCCAGTTTGACCGTTGACTTTTTGCTTATTTGAGAATCTGATCAAAGTGCGATAACTCTCGCATACGGAGCTCGTTTGAGAAAGTAAATATCTGGACGGAATTAGCGCGATGAGTCATTTGCAATGGAATTGGTTTCATTCAATTTAGAGAGCTTTCATTTTTTAGCATTTTCTAGACCTAGGGAGCCTCCTGGATCATTCCTCCCCACTTGGAAGCTTTTGGACCACTAAAAGTCTAGTTTTTCTTAGGTAAGAAGTGAGGGTACTTCCTCCCCACTTGTCCTATATCATCCATCCTTTCTATTGGGACAATGATCACCTGACTAATCACAACAAACATAAAAACTGAGATAACATTGTTTATCAAAGTAATCATCCCATTTATTGCACAATCATCTACATTCTTTGTCGCATTTAGCAACCATACACCACTGAATAACAACAAACTAAACAACAAAACTGAATATGCGAGTGAGAATGAAAAAACATGCTTCCCCTTCTGAACAGGAATAGTACTCGAAGTATGCAGCTGAACCTCATGTTGTACTTCTGGTGACACTTCATGATTTGTTACAGACATAAGTGTTAAAAGTTTGCTTGCATTTACCATTCTTTTTAACTGCCTTGTAGTTGAAAAAGATCTGTTATTTTTTATGCGATGAGCATGAACAATGTACTCTTTCCCATCTTTCTTGAAGCAATATTTATTTTCCTCCCTATAGAATATGGCTTTTCTATCATAAAGGTATGGGCTTCCCAGGACAATTCCACATATGTCTAGTGGCACTATATCAAGATCTACTTCATCAACATAATTAGAAGTGATTGCAAACTTAATTTTACATTGTTTGGTTACTTGCAAATTATTATCACCACATATCCATCCCAATGGATATGGTCAGGATGTGGCTTGGTTTCAAGTCACAAATTATTTACAACCTCTTCACTGATTAGATTGGCTTGTGATCCACTGTCTACAAGAGTATCAACTTTAACATTATTTGTTATGACCCTTATGTCGAAAAGTTCACTCCTTTCATAGTCATCATTTACAACATCTGAATTAGAAGAGCTAGTACTTGACACATAATTTATACCTCGGATTCCCATAGATACAACTTTTGTCTCATCACCGGAGTCTGATCCCAGATCCACTTGAACTATTGCAGTTGTGGTATTCTTTCTCCCTTGATTGGCATACTTCTTTGGCTTCAACTCAGGATGTAACATCCAATAATGATCTTCATCATGGCCTACCTTCTTGCAATGCTTGCAAGTAGGCTTCTCCTTTCTTGTTGTGGCTGTCTTCTTCTCTTTCTCTTTTGTTTTCCCTGAATCCTTTCCTTGCCAAGTATTTGTAGAAACATTATCACCAACATTCCCTTTACTTGATTCAATGTGAATGGATTGTACACATACTTCATCAAAGTTAGAAGGATTTAACATAAGAATAGTGTGTTTGAGATAAGAATGTAAACCACCAATATATTTTAGGAGTGTCTCTTGTGTATATAACAAAATACCCAAATTTAATGCTTTCTTACGAAATGTTTGAGTATATTCTTGTACACTTTGATTCTTATCTTACCTTAAACTTTGCCAATTCATCATTTTCTGTTGCATGTAAGCTAATGGATAAAATTGTTTCTTCAATGCAGTGATAAAATCATTCCAGGAAGAGATTGTTTTACCATTTTTCTTGAGATCATCTTTAGTTTTGCTTTCCCACCATATGAGAGTTGTGCCTCCCAATTTGAGACTTGCAAGTTGGATCTTTGTTTCATCATCAACAATCCTTTGTATCCTGCAATAGAATTCTAGCTGTCTAACCCAATTATCTAAATTTTCTGCATCTAATTCACCATCATAATGGGTAAATTAAACTTTACATCAAGCTTTAATAAAGGCATATTAGAAGAATGATGAGTTTTTTTTAGGTTTCTTATCCTTGGAAGAATGTACACTTGCTTCACTTGTAGATGACGAGGATGAAGGGGATGAAATTTCTGAAGGTCCACCACCTCCAACTCCTCCTTCTGCTCTTACTGAAGATTCACCTTCTTCAAACTTTTGATTTCTTCATTGTCCTCTTTCATGGTAAAGTTCCTCTACCATGGATTTCATCAATTGAAATGCCTCGAAGAAATCATCCTCAGATGCAAAAGGACCTAGTTTTATCGGTGAAGACATCTCCTGTTTACGATGTCTCCTTTGAATCTATGGATCAAGAGACTCAAGTTGGCCTTCTCCTTGCTTGATTTTGGCTCTGGTGAGCATCCAATTCTTGCAATTCCCGTCAAACCTTCAAAACCAAATGCTCTGATACCATAAAAATTGATCCAAAAATGTGAGGTTTTACTGACAAATTGCAAGTTAAGATTAATGTAATTTATGCATCGGATCGATAAGAATGTGAAATAGCCCGCAGGGGTGTAGACCGATTGGCAAGTGTCGTGTAAATGGAAGGAAATATGTAAAGGAGGTCTCAAGTTTGATTCTCACCCCAATTTACTTGTGCTCCATGATTGTGGGTTGTGTGGCGCACCTGGGGTTATAGTGGTAGCGGACATCGACCACTTGTCATGCGAGTATGAGAACCGCGAGTTGCTGATTCCCCCAGTATTAAAAAAAAAAAGAAAGAAAGAAAGAATGCGAAATACATAAACTCTATGATTTGTTGCGGAATTATAATTATGACTTTTACTTGATGCTCATAAGTGATTAAAAAGTTCAGCCATCATAAACCATGCTGCAAAATAAGAGAAGATAAAAACAAAAAAGAAAGAGAAGTAGACACAAGAACTTGTTAACGTAGTTCACCAGTCTTTGGCTACGTCTCTGGGCTCGCTTCCAAGTGGAGGACCTCTTTATTGCTCTTCAAATGCTCAAGTTCTCTTTACATTGGCTCTTTGTTGTTACAAAATACTTTTGATCTGTTGTACAAGACCTCCTTGTTCATATACATACAAGCCTCAACAATCTCCTCTCAAAACATGACTCAATGCCTCTCAAAACATGAGAAATGGGCAAATTACACAAGTTGCTCCTCAAAATACCTGCATCAAAAAAGTTACCACTCAAGCTCAAAAAGCCTGGTTTATTGATGCAGGAGCATCCCTCATGTCAAGCGAGCCAGCGCGGAAGACAAAGGACAACTGGACAAACCCAGCTGTATTTTTGAATTTTCCCTTGAAATTGATGCGCCAAATATATAAAATGAGATCATTTAATGAAGGCGCTTTGGTATAATGTAATCAGACCTTGAGCGCCCCGCTCTCGTCTGAAGTAGATGAAGGCATTTATAGTAGTTAATGCAGGTAGATAGAAATTTAATTCTAGATTAGACTGTTTGAGAGCGCAAGAGTGAAACGGGATATAGACACCCTCATTGTGTATTGTAACATTGTTCAGGAATAGTTAGAAGCATTGGAGCATAGAAGAGAAGCAGAGAGTTGTGCAGAAACACCCATGTATATTTATTTGGATTAATAGAAGAGTTTAATTCAAATTCATGGAGTTTTGTTTGTTCTCTGTGTATGTATGTTGAATGCTATGCTCATGAGTATTTACTTCCTGTCATGCATTTGTTTTACATGCTATGTATAAATGATTTCTTGCTGAGTGTTTGAAATCTGGGAAAGGAAGTAGAAGAAATGAGTTTCAATTGTTTCTCTATCTGAGCAAGGATTCCTGCAAGGAGTGCAGTCGAAGTCGTCCACAAGGAGTGCGTTGATAGAAGGCTCAGATAGTTTAACTCTTGTTCTCGTTCACCTAGAAGTGAAATTGGGTTATACAAGCCGTGCAAGGAGTGCACAGGCTAAGGAGAGTCTCAGTTGTGAATCTGAGCGAAGTATTGAAGGACTGTTGCAGGTGTGCGCAGAGACGAAAGAACTCAACACTTGGAGGTGGTTGAGAACTGTCGCAAGGAGTGCATGCAAAGACCCTCTTTGAGGTTGAAGGTGTGAGAAAGCTCAGGAGGGATAAGGCTTTCAAGCTCGTCAAAGAGAAGCACTAGAAGTTTGTGCTGTGGAGTGTTTAAAATAGGCGTTGCACAGTTGCATCGCAGGCGAACAAGTTCTGCGGAGGGATACTTGGTTATTCTCTAGGAATCGCCAAAGGGAAGAAATTGACGGTTAGGATCTTGAGGAGAGGATTTGTGAAATCCCGTCAGTCGTTGGATCTGCCAAAGAAGCGAGGGGGTTACGGCCACGTTCGGAGTTCAAGCTCTAGGGGTCGTGAGCTGTTGGATCGTTGATCAGTTACCCGTCAGCCGTATGATTTGACAGGAGTTGCACAGGGTTTAAACCCTTGTGAGCAGAGTAAGAACCCCAAGAGGCGTCGGGATATCGAGCCGTCGGGGTTCAGAAAATCGGGATTCACGAGAGAAAAAGATCGAGAATTTCCATAGGAAGAATCCCGGGAGGATCTGGACCGTCCGTTAGTGGAGACGCGTGGTGGACATCGAAGCATCGGGAGTCACGTGGACTAGAAGTCGGGAAGATCCATCGTGAAAATCCTGACGAGCTCAGAGCCGTCCATCTGTTGGGACAAGTGGCAGGGATCGAGAGTCCATCGGCATTTCAAAGATTCAGAAGACAAGAATCCGTGACTAGTTGAACCCTAAAACGACGGAAGGATCACAACCGGAGGATCTCAGGGAGGACACGTGTCGTGTGGTCGTCTAAATCGGGGATGTGGTCATCGAGGTTCAGGTAAATGAGTTTTCATGGTCTTGTAAAGTCTCGAAACAACGAGGACTGATCTGAACCGTCCATTCATTTGGGACGTGTGTCAGAGACCTGAAGGGAGTCGGAGTTTGGCATTTTGCGAGTTCTAGGGACGAGGCGTCCAGGACATCAGAAATCGAGAAATCCCGAGAGTTAACCAAGACCGTCCATCAAGGGGGGACGTGTGGAAGCAATCGGAGCCATCAGGGAAAGTCCCGACAAGGAAGTCGTCTATCGGTGTTTTAGTCATCGGGATATCGGGGATCCTGGTGACAAGGTGTTTATGCATTTTGGAATCGCGAAGCTCGAAACCCTGATATGGAAGAAATCTCCGTTGTGTGTGGGGGCCAGCTGTCAGCAAACCGGAGAGTCGGGATTCGAGGAATCGGGAATCCCGTGGGCAAGTGTTTTTTAGCATTTGAAACCCCGTAGTCCCGATGAGGGATAAGACTGTGGTCACGGGGATAACGGTCATATGGGCCAAAGCCTATAGCTAGGAGGGCTAATGCGAAAAGAGCGCATCGAGATTCGAGTGATCACGAATCCCGAGGACGATTGCATTTTGGCATTAGAAACCCCGAAACCTCAATGAGGAATATGACTGCGGTCATATAAGGGGAGGTCACGTGGACCAAGAGCTTAGCCTGGAGGGCTAACGAGAATTTGAGCGCATCGGGATTTTGAAGCCAGAAACCCCGACGAGAAGGAATATAAGGTTGCGGTCTTATGGAAAGTGGTCGCGTGGACTAAAGGCTTAGCCCGGGAGGCTAAGGCAGCAGGGGAGCGTATTGGGGATCGGTAAAACAAGTTGTTTTGACATCACGAGTGCCAAAATCCCGATAGGAGGAACCCCGATAACAAAGAGAAAGGCCAGCATTGATTTAAAAGAAAGGGAGAACCCGTGAGAGAGTTGTTGTGGGTGAAAATTTCTCGATAGGGAAATAGAAGAACCTTTCAGTTCTTTGGGGTGAGGAAGGAAGAAAGATCCTGTGAGCAGACGTGCCTAGTGGGCGCGCCTGCGTCATTTATATAGTTTTTAGGCCCAACAATAGAAGCCCAACTTCCTCTGAAGATCTGGCCTCTTTTTGGGATCAAATCCCCCTCCAAATGGCCAAGAAATCCTAAAAAATACACATTCTGGGCAAAACTTTAGGCAAATAACCCACTTTTATTAAAAATACACAGAGTAGCCCCCAAATGGTTGGTGCGCGCCCCTTTGAAGTGGTCACATGAGTTACATATGGCCAAGCGCTAGCTCCTGATTTTCGGGGCACTTTACATGGGACCACGGTCTAGAAGAGAATCCTCGCGCGCCCTTGTAGGAATAGTCATCGGTCATGTGGGAACAACCCAAGATTTGAGGGCTAGAGCCTATCCAAAATTCTCGTGCTCACATGTTTCTTGGTTCTATGGAGAGGTCATATGGTGCATCGAGGGCTGGGGCTAGGCCCCAACCCATTCCTCTGTTCGAATATACATTAACCAAAACTTAAATATAAGTTTTGGCACTTAGTTAACAAGTCACAAAATTGGGTGGGTTGGCTAGCCCAGCCCTGCCAGTCCGTAGCCTAGTGGGAGGTCTCGTGGTCAAAACTTTTGGAGACCCAAAAAATTTTCCAACCCTCAACTGATGACTAGGTGCCACGTGGCAGCCCATGACTGGGCCATGTGGCACCACCACATTTGACCGATGATTGCTACATGTCACACAACAATTGGTCCACGTCTGCCACACCTGCTTAATCAGCTATGCTGCCACATGTCACCACTTGTCTCTGCCATGTCAGTATGAAGATTTCATGCTGACATCAACATTGACGTTTTTCTAGTTTGACCGTTGACTTTTTGCATGTTTGAGAATCTTATCAGAGTGCGATAACTCTTTCACACAGAGCCCATTTGAGAAAGTAAATATATGACTGGAATTAGCGCGACGAGTCGATTGCAATGGAATTGGTTTCATTCAATTATAAGAACTTTCATTTTTGAGCATTTTCTGGACCTAGGGAGCCTCCTAGATTAGTTTTTGGCTGGAAATTTGGCAAGAATCATTTTGAATCAATTGGATTATAGATATCAATGTTGAGATCACAAATTTAGTTTGTATTAGGGGTATTTGAGGATGTTGAATCCATTTTTGCATAAACAATTGCAACAATCCAAAACTATAATTTCAACAAAGATATCAAACCCTTGTGACTTTGATTTATCTAAAAAATTTATTATCCAAACTATAATTGTATGGACACCACTTACCTATGATTTTTTTCAACTTATTTTAATGATTATGTCATCTAAGGATCTTACTCTATCGTAACATTTTGTCTTTGTAAAATAAAATTAAAAAAAAAAAACCTTTGATATCACCAATGATCAAAATTTAACTCTTCCTAGCCCTTCCAAGGGGTTCAAACCTATCCTAGAAGGGTAATTAAAAAATCAGCCTTCAAAAAAATTGTAAATTTTTTAATCCACTTGTCATTTACGAAGGACAATAAAAATTATAAAATTTCAAAAGAAGAGTGACATTTAAAACAACCCATCAATGTCTTGTCTCCCAACTCTTGGGTGGTCAATGATCATTGTAGCTTTAATATAATATGAGGATGAATGTAAATCATGATCCGTATTTAGGGATTCTACACCCACTATTTTCCTTTATCAGGGAAAGACTAAAATCATCTATATTCTAGTTAGTTCTTGTATATTCCTTGCCACAACATTAAATCCATCACATAGTTTAGACCCACATAATCCTACCACCCTATTGGTATATCCATTATTTTAAATGTCACTTAATGAAAACGTCTAAAAGAAGCTTGGACACCTTTTCTTTACAAGTCCCCACTTGAATTAATGTCCTATGAGAGTCGTCAATCCTTATTGGTATGAGATTTGACATCACATTTACTATCAATAATTGATGTGTTTGGATCCCACACTCTCCATAATGCCATTTCCTTTGTTACCTTTTCCTCCGCTCTTGGCTCTACAAAGCACCAAAACAATTATTCATGGTTATGGGTGTAAATTGTATTGGCATTGGAAAATTGTTAGCAAGATTAACTGCAAATGTATTGCTCAATGTCAATCTTGAAGAGAAAACAATAAACATCGAATGAAACCAAGGAAATGAGGTAGTCTCTCTTTCTTAATGTTCACATATTTCATCTCTCTATATATAACTAACATATCGATTCATAGTTATTTTGTTGCGTTGGTGATGTTGTGTTTGCATTTATTAGTGATGATGTGGTTATAGCTTTGGTATCTGATATTTGGTTATTATTTGATCACATTCATTAACCTCCAAACTGCTTAATATGTTTTCCATGGTATCCCTATTATTACAATAAATAATTCACGTTAACAAAATGCATGCACAAAATGGACCTTTTCAATGTAAAAAAACCTACAATTGGGATTACAATAGTGAAAATTGTGATTTTGTTCACTCAATCTTCTACATCATAAAATCGTCACTCCTTTGTTCTTTAGATTAATCTTTCCCATTTTCTCAATTCTATGCATCTTTATCCATCACACTCTTTCACTTTCTTCCTGTTGTTTCTAGCAAGATTGACATTAGTGTGACAATACTTTGTTTGTCAATTTAGAATACTATAAGTAAATTTAGAATTTTTATTATAAAAAATAAAAATGAAAATATACATTTTTAATTGAAATAATTTTTTATTATAAAAAAATTGGTGTTGGTTAAACGTTCTATTTTTTAGTCAGAATTTGGCATACCCAAATTTCGAGAAAAAATCACAAAAAAACCAAAAATTAAATTAAAACGTTTAAAAAAATATACATTTTAATTGAAATTAATAACAACCCCTTTTAATTTAATCACTGAATACCACCTAATATGCATAACCAATCAAACAAGAAAACGTCCGGTCACAACGAAAGGAAATGAATAATTTATTAAAATAAAGAATCTTCCCTACGCAACTACCCAAACGCACATGCGATGTGGACCACGCCGGTGGAAGACGCGTAAGATGCGGCACGGATGCACTGTAAATTACGACGTCGACCCCCACTTGCTCTTATTTTATTTTAATTTACAACACCTCCCACTTGTCTTTTATGTCGGTGGATGTCACCTGTTTTGCATAATAATTTCTCTCGTCTCCAAAGGAATCATATCTTGCGATTGGATTCGAAATATCTTCTTGTTAGGTGGAAAATGCAGTCGCAGGGAAATTGCGATTGGATTCGAAATGTCTTCTTGTTAGGTGGAAAATGCAGTCGCAGGGAAATTGCCAGGAACTTCTTACTTCCACCGTTGACAGTACGGTGATTGCTCCTTCCATCCATCCATTTGAAAAACAATTTAATAAATAAGAAAATAGGATAAATAAGAGAACGACTTCTTGGTTCAAGGAATCTCATAAATCAACCAGATATCAGTACTGCTGTTGTGTTTTCAATCGATTCTCTAAGAGATGTTGATACACAGAGAGATTAGCAAAGGCGCAACTAGTAGGTTCTTCGCACTTGTGAGATCATTCAGACGAAGATATTGAGGTTGAGCGAGCATTCCCAATCCCTGCAAATCATCTTCCATGTTACTTCTTTGTTATTGTATATCCGATGGCACACCTTATCTTGACACGAGCTCGTGATGCTACATCCTTGGCATCGTCCTCAACATCCATCTCACATGGCAACACGAACAGCTATGTCTACAATGTATTCATGAGCCACCGCGGTCCTGACGTGAAGAAAGGCCTCGCCAGCCACATCTACTGTCGGCTTATTGTACATGGATTAGGAGTTCTTTTGGACCAGCGGGAATTGCAAGAGGGAGAGAACACGACTCCTCAAATCGAAGAACCTCTGTCCATATAGCAATTTTATCTCCAGTATATGCTGAATCAAGTTGGTGTCTCAATGAGCTGGTTCTAACGTTGGAGTCGAGCTCGTTCTAATGTTGGAGTCGAGGTCAACCATTATTCCGGTCTTCTATAATGTCAATCCTTCGAAACTTCGGTGGACGCCGGGCGCAGATGGAGTGTTTACTTGGTGTATCCTCTTGTGTACATGGGGCGAAAATGGAGTGTATGTTCGAGCCCTGTGCATGCTCGAAAAGAAGAGTGTATGTTTCCTCCCTTGTTGGCGCGGAGAGTACTCCAGTCCCCCGTAGGTTCGAACCCTGAAAACCCGCCCCCTATCCAGATCGTGCAAAATCTCTTTTCCATTCGCTCGATCGCAGTGCTTCTGTGCACGTATAAGGCAAAAACCCTGCTCCCATCTCAAAAAATTTATATGCCTCTGTTCAGGAATAAGGCAAAAACGTAGAGCAAATAGATGACTGTCTTGCCACCAGACTTATTTCCGTTGCAGTATTGGAGTATTTTTTTTCGATTCTTCTTTATTTTTATAAGTTGGTCAGAATCCTTGCTTGTTCTTCTGGAAAGAGGCACATGCAATCTTGTTGAAGCTTTTACATCACAAAATAGTTTAGTGGTACTTACTACTGGTAAGTAAGTGGTTGTAAAATCAGAATTTGCTGTTCATTCATTGCACTGCTTCTCTACATAATGTTGTTATACATCACAAACCTGATGGAAGTCTTAAAAAGGGTGATAGTTAATGTTATCCACTGAATGTATACAGGGCAATTATGTTCTCTCTGGTTGGTAGCATTTTATGGGTTGTTTTGCAATATCATTCCCAGTCATGCTTCTTGATTTCATCGTTTACCATGCTTGATACAGACACTTTATCTGTTTTGATTCTAGTTACTATTGTTTAGCCATTTTTTATTTTCTTTTA
>JASDQU010293938.1:14357-24773 GCA_032191745.1 Picea mariana | reverse complement strand
TCACTTTTAGCTTCACTGACATCTCCAACATCTACTGTCTGTCTCTGTGTTGTCTCCATAGCATCTAGTTGATCACGGAGTTCTCTCATTTCCCTTTCCACAGCTGGATCGGTTATTGGTCTCTCTCTCCTTCTTGGCATCATTGTTTCAATTTGCTCTCCGTAGAAAAAAAATAAAAATTGTAAGATAGGCTCTGATACCACTCTGAGGTAGCACCTCTACCTCAATAGGTTCTGCATGACCTCCTGGTCTTAGGATCATTCTATATCTCCACCTTGAGTTGGATTGACTCTCGGATTCCTCACAGGAATCTCCCACACACACAATGTGTAACCACGGGTCCTTATGAGTTATTCCTATGCGAACAAACACCAGGCACTAACCCTCACCCACGTGACCAACAGCTATGACCACGACCTCTTCCGAAAAGGTATTTCAGACATCATGACCTCGCGAATCCTGATGTAAGTCCCCTTGACTCTTCAAACCCCAAAACCCGAAAGGGCTTATGAATCTTCGCTCCTCCCTTGACTTTTCTCCGATGTGACCTCTGACTAAGACTTGGGGCCCAGTCTTTTCGACACTCGGGACTTCGCGTATCATTGAACTACTATGCAATGCTCCCTTCGCCTATTCCCAAAATCGTGATATACCCTTGCCGCAAATCAACATCTCAAACCTTTCGCGAACTAATGGTATTGGTTCCTTCGGGACTTCGTATATCGAGAGTTTTAAACTCTCGACTCCGAGTCACAATCTTCTTTGATGCCCGAACTCTGAAATGAAGGAATTCAAGGACAAAATCAATGCCTCCTGTTGATTCCAATCCAATGACCACTACTCCTCCTGAGATTTCTGAACGCTGAAATACGCTCAACCTTAATCTTATCGCTGGTCTACGAGATCCAACGACCTACGGTAATTCGACACTTCTCCAGGAGAATTTCCACCATTCGTTCTATCCCCTCTGAGATTTCTGTGCAAACTCAAGACTCCAAAAGGTTCCTGCATGCACACCTTGCGACATCCACAAATAACTTCTGGTTATTTGACCCTTCAACTCTGTGCACTCCTTTGCAACATCATTCCTTCAATCTTTCTCTTGGTTCGATAAAATCCAAGACTTCAACCGTCCTACGCTCACCTTGCACGGCTCTGTGCTAACCTTTCACTTCTACTGATATGAAAACAACGATATCTCTCCTGAGATTTTCTAAGATGAAACTCAGAAATTTCGTCAACGCACACCTTGTGGACGTTCACTGTACTCTTTGCAGGAATCTCAGGAAGAGAAACAATTGAAACTCATCCTTCCTCTCTCTCACACTTCATACATTCAACATGAAATCACAAGCATACATACAACATCGAAATAAATGCATGATAGAGAAACAAAACAACTGTAAACATACCATTTAACAGATGTAAATAGTAAGCATAATAACACCATGAAATTGAGTCAAGCTTTCATATATTAACTCAAATGTTCCTATACATGGGTTCTTCTCTATTCTCTTCTTCTCTACAGTTCTCTTCTCTTCTTACAATAGAGAATATGATACAATGATACAAGCGAGGGTGTCTATTCTTCTATTTTCCCTCCTACAACTCTAAACTATCTAATCAAAATTAAAAACTACAACTACTTTTCATTCATTACACATAAATGCATCTAGGTCTGTTTACATCCGTCAATATATAAATGCAAATTCATTCCCCTAGGTATTAAATTAATGCTCTTTTCATTCAAATTCAAAATGCCTTCAAAAATGTGTGATGGTGCTTTTCTAGTTGTTCTCCTCTTTTGCGGTTGCTTTGCTAGCTGCGTACGTTGCTCTTGCATCAATACACCTTTTAATCTTTCAAAAAATATGAAATAAGGGGATAACATCACAATTTTTTTGCAACAGGATGTATGTTCATTGGTGAGAAATGGAACATGAAGATCTATATGTCTTGGTAGAGGAGGATCCATGGGCCATTTCCATGCTTAAGAAATGTTGTATCTGGAATTGTTTTCAGTCTCCATTCATGAGGGCACAACCTAGGCTACTGAACCACTTGATAGAGTACTGGAATCTAGATGCAGAGGACTTCATGATGGAGGGTCAATCACTGACTCCGATGACGGAGGATATTTACATCTTAACCGACCTCTTCAGGAGGGGAGAACCGATCAACTTGAGGACCTTTCCTCTAGGACCGCATAACATAGAGGATTATATTGGGATGTATTGTGAGGTCGACACTGAGAAAGTATGATCTCAAGTGACAATTCACAAGATCATCAGCTTCAATCTTTGGATAATGCTCTACATGATTGGGAGGATCACGGGATCTACAACACTTGATCAGGCTTCACGCGCATAGATATATTGTGCAGCTCAATGTCTGGATGTCACTATTTTTTACTAGAGCACTACCATGCTCACATACATGAAAAAACAATTGATCGACTGTCGAAGAAGGTCGAACAAGAACTTTGGTTTTGGGACCATACTGTGCACTTTCGTTTTCGAGAGAGTGCCAAGCCTTAGCCTGAGAGAGATAGTATGAGGCCATATTGCCTCCTTTCCGGCATTATGCAGGTGGGAAACTTTATTAACTCGACAGGGTGCAGGGAGAGTACAGGAGGCCTTCGACGACAATTTTTTTGAGTGGTTGGCCCATCAGATTCCTATGATCGAGGATTATCCTTATGCAGGGATCAGTTTCCTGAGGGATCCTAATATGCCCATGGCCCCTAATTAGGAGCATAGAGAGATAGGTAAACACATTTTTAAGTTATTTAATTTTTTAATTTTTTAAATGTTATCCTTTTTATGGTAATGTCAAAGTACTAACTCAATGATCTATCATATGCAGATGTGGGACTAGTGCGACTGACTGACTTCTCTCAGACTCGGCGTCGTTATTGAGCAGATGTCAGACTAGCAATTGCAGGAGGACCAGTAGCTGCAGGAGGACCACCAGCTGAAGAGGCTGAGAAATTATTGCGATGAGTAGAGAGGAACCTGACATCTCTCACTCGTGCAATGTCGATGGAAGAGATAGAGGATCTTCCACTAGCGATGTAGCCACATCTTGTAGGGGTACCCAAGACTTGGGTCCAATTGTTCCAATGTCTTGAGAACTTTGCAGTTAACTATACTAGGGCCAACAAGCCTATTCCATAGCTAGTACTGGATCATATATGTGTCAAGAGAACCTTTTGTATTGTTTTATATAGTGAGGGCTTGAGCCCAGCGATGTATACCAACTCTATTTGAGGATTTGTGGCCCAATTTTTTACTTATGACATTATTTTTGGACACATTATTATATATATACATCTTTTGCTTTAGGGATGAACATTTTGTACAAATGTATTTACATGTGTGTGTATGTGTGTTCTTTTACTTTTATGTGTGAGAAATATGCCAATCTAATACTTGATTATCCAATGTATCAGTTAGTTGATTAGATCTCCTAGGAACATGAATATAAGTAATATAATCAAAATAATGTTCTAAGAGACGTACCCTAAGGAATCGTCGGTGAAGGTTGGGATCATAGACACGGTAAACTCCATTTAACTGAGACATGACCAACTGAGCATCTAGATAAACCCAGAGGTGATAAATACCATGTGACAAGGCATCACATAGTAATTCTATAATGACATTGTACTTAGAAACATTATTGGTTTCTGCACCTAGACAAATACCTCCAAAAGACAAAAATTGACCAAAAGGTGTAAAGATCACCCAACCTACGGAAGAAAGCCTCCGAGTGTATCGTCTAGCACCATCTGTAACCTAACATAGACCTATGATTCACTTTACATCTTCCACAATGAAAATAAACACAATAAAATACACATCCATAAAACAAAAAGACAACACTGTATAAGTAAAACTATACATTATATAGAAGAAGTTAGGCTCGGGCGACCAATATAAGCATAATACTTCTTAAGGTAGAGCCCATTTCTAGGCTCTGATAAAGCGTTACCCTTGAAATCAACCAGTTGTTAGGCACCCCTTTCTAAAAACGTCATAACAATGAATGGTATGAACCACATGGGTTTGACCTTTCTTTCCCCCAAGGGATCTTTATCTTGGTCATAGAACAGGACAAGATCACCTTTAGAGAAAATTTGAGGGAAGATAGACTGATCATACTAACACTTGAAACGTTGTTTGTGAGCCTCGTTGTCCAAGGCTGCATCTCGACATTGCTTGAGATATAAAAGACACTCTTCAAGTGGCGTAGTGTCGGGAAGTAGTTCCACTACCAACTTAAGAGAAGGGATTTGGAATTCTATAGGAAAGACTGCCTCCAGCCCGTAAATGAGTTGGAAAGGAGAAAAACTGATAGCAGTCTTAACTGAGGTTTGGTAAGCTCAAAGTGCCAAGTACAACATCAAATTCCAATTTGTCTTGGCCTAATTGATCGTTCACTAAAGAATAGTCTTGAGAGACTTATTAATAGCCTCCACTTGACCATTTTCCCGTGGGTAGTAAGGTGATGAATGTTCCTTCTTAAACCCGAGTTTTTAGGTTAACTAACATCATCTTGTTTGGAAGTAACTATCATGATTTGTGACAATCTCCTTCGGAATACCGAGCCTGGCTACAATATGGTTAAAAATGAAAAGTGTAGTCATTTTCCCATCATTGTTAAATGTTGGCATGGCTTCGACCCACTTAGTAAATGAGTTTACTGCTATGATGATATAGTGATGCCCCCTAGCTGAAATTAGGTGGCATGTAGTGAAATCAATCCCCCACTTGGTGAAGGGACCAACAACAATAACTGGGAACATGGGAGTTGGGTGTGCCCACATATTTTGAGAGAAGATATGGCATAGGTGAAACTTCTTGACCACCTCTACACAAGATTTTATCAATGAGGGCCAAAAGTATCTAGCACGAAGAATATTTTGGGTTGTTTCCAACCCAGAGAGGTGACCGCCACATGATCCTATGTGACAGTCGTTTAACACAAGTTCTTCCTCTTCGTGAGTGAGACATCGATAGATAATGAAATCAACTTCTTGATGATATAAAGTATTATCAAGGATAAGATAGTTCCATGCTTGATGGCGTATTCACCGATGCTCATCACGAGAAGTAGCAGATGGGCACTTCAAATTCTGAAGATACACAAGCATATCTCCATACCAAGGGTTCAAAGATGCAATAAGGAAAATATCTCAATTAATCAGTGACTCTTTGGGAAAACTATTACCACTCTCGATCGGAAGTTTCGAGATTAGTTTAGAAAATACTAAAGGATTTTTATACTTTGCCGAAACAAAATCTAAGTCAAATTCTTGCAGGATGACTATCCATCATTTGATTTTCTCGCCGATGATCCATCATGTTAACACGTATTGAAAAGGGTTTATGATAGCTATGATGGTGGTCTTTCAAAGTCAAATATAGTGATGGAATCGTTGGACAACATGAACAGTTTCCAAAGAAAGTTTCTCAACATGTGTATAGTTGAGATTCGATCCTACCAAGCCTCGGATACAATAGTATATAACATGCTCTTCGAGCGCGTCATCCTCTTGGACCAAGACCATGCCAATAGTAGACTCTGTGGTAGCCAAATATAAAAATAAACCCTTGCCATAATCCGGAGGACTGAGTAGCGGGGCAGACATCAGAGCACGTTTAAATGCTTCAAAAGAGCGTTGAGTCACTTTATCCCAATAGAATGGGACCCATTTTTTTAAGACACACATAAACCCTTTAGTAATCTTAGCATAATTGGAAACAAAACGTCGAAGAAAGTTGGCTTTCCCGTGTATACTTTGAAGTTGGGGGATTGTGCACAAGGGAGGCAATTGAACTATTGCCTCAACCTTCAAAGGATCGACCATGATCCCTTTATTTTACACGATGAAACCTAAAAAGCGTCTCGATGTCACACTAAAACTACACTTATTTGGATTCAGGAAAATTTGATATTAGTGACACCTCTCAAAGATAAGTCGTAAATGGGTGGGATGATCAGATCTCTTATGAGAACATGATGCTAGATCATCTATATATGCCTCTACTATGTGTTTGAGGTCGTGGAAAGAAAACAACATGGCCCATTGAAAAGTGGCTCCAACATTCTTAAGGCCAAAAGGCATTTTTCTGTATGCAAATGTACCCCAAGGACAAATAAATGTCATTTTATGTTGGTCCTCAGGCTTGATCTGAATTTGGTTGTACCTGGGATAAGCGTCCATAAAAGAGAAGACCTCACAACCTACACATTCATCAAAAATATGGTCAATGAATGGGGTTGGAAAATTATCTTTTGGGAAATCTTTGTTCAGATCATGAAAGTCCATACAAACGTGGATCATACCTTACTTTTTGTTGACAGGAACAGGGTTCGACACCCATTCTCTCAATTGCACAAGATAGATGAAACCAACCTTGATGAGTTTCTCTACCTGAGCCTTGATCATTGTTGCCTTGTGAGGATTGACTGGGTGAAGCTTCTGTCGAAAAGGCCTAACATTGGGGTAAGTTGTGATCTCATGTTCAACGATACATGGCTCAATTCCTAGCATCTCCTCATAAGACCAGGAAAAGATGTCACGAAATTATTTGAATATTTTAGTGTAGATTTGAATCTCTTCGAGGGAACAATCTGCTCTGATGAAGAAATTTTCCATGATGCCATGGGTTCAAGAGATGTCGATAGGAATTGTTTCAGCTATACTTTCCATGTTACCCTCAACATATATTTCATTCTTGGACAAAGGGTTAATGAGACAAGGGGAATCCCCATTCACAGTTGTAATGAACTCTCATACCTCTATTCTCTTCAGATCGAGTAAGAAATAAGATTTTTGGTGAATATCGTCCCAAGGTCTGTATGGCCCAGTCATTTCCTCCAAAATTGCCTCTTCAGAGGGAAAGACTAATTCTAAAGGGTCGTAAGCGGTGAGAGAGTCTTGAGCCCAAATATGCTCAAGAATGGGATCTAACTCCCATGGGGGATCCGAATCAGGGTTGGTCGAGGCTTGATTTACAATATTGTACGCAACCTCAGTAGTGGATAAGGGCATTTCCATTTCAGGGTGCCCTATCCCTTCCATCAAAGTCAATGGGGAAGGTAAAATGCACAGGGCATTAAAGTAACTCGTTCTAAAAGATGCGACTTGAAATATCACAACCTTCGGTTGGTCAGGGACCACCAAAATAAATTTCACATCTTTAGGAGGAGACAGATAATCAAAATTCCCCATTAAACATGGAAACAATTTGGCACATAAGTTGACAATACCTGGCTATGGGTTGTCAACCATCGAGACCATGGATGGCCCTGATGAAGGGTCAGGACGTGAGAAGGATAATTGATCAACGGTTATGATCCGGACTCCATGAGGAAAACATAAGACCAAAAAAATGGTGGATACAATCGTTGTCATAGTTTAGGTCCAAATCCACCCTAACAAAAGATTGTATTCGAGACGCGGATCGACTACTTCTACTTTGACGCACATAATTTTTCCCTCCAACTGCACAGGGAAGGAGGGAATTATGCCATGTGGTCTGAAAGATAGACCATCAAGCGTGGCTATAAACATGGGAGACAGAGACAACACAGGTTGGAAAATGGCCTTCCAGCATGCCAACGACATCATGCAAGTCGAGGAAACCTCTAGAAAGTAAATCAAGGCAACCTTTGATCATGACATATCAGGTTGTTCAATAGTCTCAACAAGTCTGTAAAATTCATAATTGCTAGGAAAGGTAGTCTCAGTTGTGGTGGATTCAAATGAAAAGAGGGGTCTGTATTTTGGCTCGCACCAGGTTGCCAAGAAAAGTTTTGTTGTTGGGTAGGGTTTTGGTAGAAACCATGGTGGCCTTATCTAGTAAAAGGAGCTTGCATTTGATTCTTCATCATCGATTGATTCCTGTAGTTGGATGACATGCCTTATGTAGGGATTGCTCCCTGCACATTATTCCAAGAACCTTGGTTGGGGATGCCCCCAGCCGACCCTCCTGGCATAGGTATTAAACCTTTAATAGGGTTCCACTGAGTGTGAGAGGGGTTTCCCCCGATCGACATCCCTTGCGAAGGAAATGAGCCCTTCCAGGGATTTCCAAGACCTTGTGAGGATTAAACTCACGTCACCTATCCCTGTGAAGGAATGAAACCTTGCATAGGGTTTGGTTGACAAAAAATGGGGTTGTCCCCTGCTGAGGAGGCAGACAATGAGAAAGTGTTATTTCCATATTCATCGAACAAAGAAAAAGGCATAGATCCTACCAAAGTCATGTAGGATTGAGGTCCATGACTCCCCCCACTGAACAAACTAGAGTTGGTGTTAGGCCTGATTGGCTGCTGGAAAGAACCTCTGAGTGAAGGGGATGGAAGAGGGATATGACCCCCAGACCAATAGTATGTAGAGTAGAGTAGTTTAGGACCCAACTAGAGTCAAAACCCGACATCCCATATGAAAATGGGGTGCCATGCACATTCTGGATAGAGGGAAATGTGATTAGATTTGTTGAAGGGATTATGCCACTGTCTGAAGTAGTGGGTGTCTAGAAAACCATATTCCTGATGGGTGGAGGTGGGGGAGGAGGCATGACACCTTCCCCTATAGTAGCCGATATGGGATTATAATGACTCCCAAAATAAGTAGCACTAGTTTCTTCCATCTCCGCTCGTCTGACAAACTGATGTTCATTTGAATTCACCTCAGGAAGGACTATCTGAATAAGAAGTAGTGTCGATAAGTCAATGATCAGAGGGTTTGTGGGCCTGAAGCCTTCAGATTTAAGGTAAAAAATGGTAGACTCCTCCATTGCAGGAAAGTATTTTTTATGATTCATATCAGGTATATTTTCCTGTTCCCCAATCGCTTCAAGTGAACCCTCTTGATCTAGCCTTCACCTCAATGGTGGCGTAGGTGGATCCAAAGTAACCGATGGTAGGCCCTGAAGCCTATGTGAATGATATATTTGTTGATCTTCCACCTTGTGAAATGATCAACCAACACTCTAAGGTTTAAGCTAACATGAAACATAGAGCACACACTAAAAATTTCCTAACGACAAATCAAACAAACAATTGATTGGTAGGAATAACAGTTACGTGAATCGTCACTAAAGCAACTTACCACTGCAAGTGTAACTCGAACATGGAAACAACCTTAGGGTATACTCTACAAAGAGAAATCTGACATCTACCCTAGGTACCATGGTATACCCCAGTAATCACCCATGTAAGTCCCTAGAAACAGGAAAATAGGTTTCCATCTTGAAGTCAGTCGCGAGGCGGGTACAGTTGATAGTTGGGTTGATCATAATGAGAATGATAACAAAGTTTGAAACCTTTCAAGGGTACCGAAGGAAAATGGTCCGGAAGAAAAATTATGATCTCAAATGGATTCAAGGTCCATGAGGCTTCATATTCAAATGAAATCAACATAATTCCCAAGAACGACCCTCAATATACAATCCCCACTATGCACGGTCTGACTTTGGAGGGGTTATCTCCTCTACCTTTCCTCACACGACCTCTTGTTTAGCCCCTGTGTTAGAGGGGGGTCCTGACTGACTCTTACAAAACTAGACTTTGACACTCCCTATCAAAGACTCTTATGTTTGTTTAGGCATCCTTGAAGAGTTTCCTCTCGACACCTATTTCAAGGCCCTAGAGCCTAGACTACTTGGTGAACCCTACAAACAAAAGTCTAGTTGATTTTAAGTGTTAATCATTGATTTTAATTGGATTTATTTACTCAAAAGGGTACATAAGTGCAAATTATGGTGTTTACAAGAGATTCAAGAGAAGAAATAAAACTTTAGAGCATTTGAGCAAAAGCAAACTAGGTTCCACTATTGAAAAATGGCTTTTAAATATTTGTAAATGCAAACTTTTCAAGGTAAAGTAGTCTAAGATCCTAAAAATGCAAGAAGTTTCCTAGAATGCACTTTTTGTTTTACAATGTAGATGAAAACTACTAAAATTTCAAGGAAATATCAAAGAAGGAAATTTGGAAATGGAACTATTTTCTTTTGTAATAAACAACCTATGTTACAACTACCAAACAAGATGCATAACTAAATGCAACAATTTTTTGATTTTTTGAAATGATTAAAGAAAAGAAAAAACACAGGTAAATGATACTTTTCATTTTTCAAAGAAATAACAAGTTAAAGAGAAAACAAACCCAAGGCTAACACAGACCCTAAACCACTTCTTGAACGTAGGTATTCACTGGAATCCACAGGAGATCGAACACTTAAAAGTTCACCCTAAACCTTCAAAGAAAACAAAAGAAAATAAAGAAACAACAAGGGTTCTTTACAAAGTGCAAGATGAAATGAATCTTCAACCCAACCAAACACAATCAACATAGAACCTGAATATTTCAAGAAGGCCTGAGAAACACAAACCTTCTTTCCA
>JASDQU010293936.1:3286-14184 GCA_032191745.1 Picea mariana | reverse complement strand
AGCACGAGGGACACGTGGCAGAACCATGTTGTGGGCCCATGTGATAGACAGGTGGACACGCGTCATATAGTAGAAGGAGTCAACACTCCACTGACTTCTCGTGTCTTGGGAATTCGCGAGATAAGAGCACATGAGCTCAACACTATAACTCATGAAGTGGTGAGTAGCAAGGGGTGCTAGTGATAATCCTAGCCCGCGGTCACGTGCGGAGGGCACTGACACAAGAGAGCCATACCTATATCGGCATTTCAGGTATCGTGAATTTGGGAAGAAAGAGTCGGCAGTCTCGACTCGCAAACTCGCGAGATTGCAAGTTGCGACAAGTGCCTTTGGACAGGGATGATTTTAAGGATGGAAATTTATTTGAAAATGTTGAAACCTTAGTGAATCTTACTGATCCTTCATATGTCAACTATAAATGTTTGGCGATATTATTGTAAAAATATTCAAATTTCTAAGGATTTTATATAGTTTGTATAAAATGTTTGCGACTTTTAAGGTAAAATAATTTTATCCTATAGAATTTGGGCGAATCATTTTTAGAGTAGCGAATATTTTTTTGGTAAAAACCATAGAAAATTAGCCCATGAGCAAAATTTAGCCCCTAAAATCATCCCTTCCTTTGGAATCAGGCCTTGGTCATAGCACTATGGTCGCTTGGGGAGGAAGGAGCTCGCGCCTAGTGCTATTCGCACAGGGGAGATTTCGAAGGACCTGTGGATCGATTGGAAGGAGATTCCAACAGGGAATCAAAAGAGCCGATCTGGCTCGAAGGAAACAAAGAACGATCCTGTGAGAAAACTTTGGCCCGAGGGTCGGGGAGGTCTGCGTCAGTGTGGTATCATAGCGTAGAAAGATTTCTTTTCTTTCTGTAGCAGGGAAAAGAAAGATTTACCATGCTGTCGAGAAGAAGAGATAGGCAAACACCCAATCCACCAGAGGAGAGGGAAATGCTAGAAGAAAGGGGTAGGCAGGTGCCAAATCCATCCATGGAAAGAGAGATGCATGACATACGCACCAAACTCATGGACATGGAAATAAAACAAAGGCGCACAGCTGGTGTTGGAGATGTCAATGAATCTAAAAGTGAAGATGAAGCTGGACATGAAGGAGAAGAAGTTACAGCATAAGATGCAGCAAATGAATGCCTAATTAGGGTTGTTGCAAGAATGAGTGCTAGGGAAAAAATGGACATTCCAGTATATGAGGGAAACCTGGATGTTGAAGAGCTTCTAGACTATATTAGAGCTCTGGACACGTATTTTAACTATGAAGATGTCGAGGAAGACAGAAAGGTCAAACACGCTATCACAAGATTGAAAGGACATGCAACATTGTGGTGGGATGAACTACAAGCTGATAGACGCTGCAAAGGCAAGCAGAAAATCAAGAGTTGGGATAGGATGGTTGCAAAGATGAAGGCAAAATTCATTCCCAAGGATTACCAGATTACTCTGTTTCGGAGAATGCAAAATTTGAGACAAAAGTTGATGTCAGTGAAGGAGTACACTGAATAATTCTACAAGCTAAACATCAGGGCAGGTCATCATGAAAGTGATGATGAAAAAGTTGCTAGATATATGAATGATCTACGATACAACATTTAGGATGAGATGAGCATGATGACCATCTGAATGGTGGAAGATGCTTATCAGATGGCTCTAAAGGTTGAAGAGAATCTGAGTTGAAAGCAAAGTCAAAGAGGTCGAGGTAGAAGTCAGCCCAGAGGCAAGACAGTTGTCCTAGATAGGAATCAAAAGCCTAAGGAAGAGTGGAAGAAACCTCAGCCTCAAACTAAGAGAGGTGGAAGCTCACAGAGAGGGTAGTATACTGAACAGAGAGGACAGTATGTTGATAACAACACTTTTCCTCACGTTAGAGGAAGAGGAAGGGGTAGAGGTGGAGTGATAAAATGCTTCACATGCGGAAAGAATGGACACAAATCTTATGAATGTCCAGATAAGAAGAAAGAAGGTGGTGAGACTCACATTGTCGAAGCACAGAGATGGAATGTTGAGGCAGAGGATGTTGAAGGTGGAAGCTCATTGATGATGCGAAAAGTTCTCTTGAAACCAAAAAAGGAGGCAGGGAATCCAGTGCAAAGGAACAGTCTTTTTCGGACTGCTTGCAAGACCAAAGACATGGTATGAAAAGTCATCGTGGATAGTGGTAGCATAGACAATCTCGTTTCTACGGAAATGGTAGAAAAGCTAGAGTTGGAGACTATTGAACATCCAAGTCCATACAGAGTTTCATGGCTACAAAAAGGACATCAGGTAAATGTCACTAAACAATGTTTAGTTGAATTTAAGATAGGAGGATATAACGATAAGATATTGTGTGATGTTATTCCCTTGGATGTTTTTCATCTATTGCTGGGTAGACTATGGCAATATGACAGAAATGTGATTCATGATGGGAGGAAGAACACATACACCCTAGAGAAGAATGGGAGAACTCACATTTTGCTTCCAATCAAAGATAAAGAGGTGAAACTTGAAGTAAGCAACACTGTACTTCTCATGAGTGGGAAGGAACTTCTTACAGAGGTTAAGAAGAAGGAGGAACCGCAATTCATTATGGTCAGGAAGCCTAAAATTATTTTAACCAGTACAAGGGTAGATGATTTACCGGAAGAGGTTTAGAAACTGTTGAAAGAGTTTGCTGACATGGTAGTGGATGAACTACCTCGTTCGTTGCCACCGATCAGAAGTGTAAGTCATCACATTGATCTCATACCTGGAGCTAGTTTTCCAAATAAAGCAGCATACAGATTGACGGCACAGGAGAATGAAGAGGTCAAGAGACAGGTCCAAGACTTAATGGACAAGGGGTTAGTTAGAGAAATCTTGAGTCCATGTGTTGTTTCGACAGTGCTCAGTCCAAAGAAATATGGAGGCTAGAGGATGTGTACAGACTCAAGGGAAATTAACAAGATTACCATCAAGTATAGATTTCCATTGCCAAGAATGGATGATTTGATGGATTTCTTGAGTTGAGTGAAAATTTTTTCGAAAATTGATTTGAAAAGTGGATATCATTAGATTCGTATGAGAGAAGGCGACGAATGGAAGACATCATTCAAGACCAATGAAGGGTTGTATGAATGGCTTGTTATGTCATTTGGCTTGACAAACACACTAAGTACCTTTATGAGATTGATGAATGAAGTCTTGAAGGAGTTCATCGACAAATTTTTCATAGCATACCTTGATGACATATTGATTTTCAGTAAAACGAAGGCAAAGCATCTGAAACATTTAGCTACAGTGATGCGGAGGCTACAACAAGAGAAGATGCTGATAAACATGAAGAAATCCGCATTCATGAAGACGGAGCTCATTTATTTGGGTTTTGTTATTTCTGTAGATAAGTTGAGGATGGATCCAGATAAAGTGGAGGTGATTAATAATTGGCCATCACCAAAGAATATCTTTGAAGTTCAAATTTTTCACGGATTGGCTAGTTTCTATAGGAAGTTCATTAGGAATTTCAGTGGAATTAGTGCATCAATGATGGACACAGTGAAGAAAAGACATAAATCTTTTCACTGGACAGAAGAGGCTAAGAAAAGCTTCAATTTGTTGAAAAGGAAAATCACAGAATAACCAATTTTGGTGTTGCCTGATTTCAAAAAGACATTTCAAGTAAAATGTGATGCAAGTGGATTTGCAATAGGGGCAATCTTGAGCCAAGAAGACAGGCCGATAACATACTTCAGCGAGAAGCTGAATAAAGCGAAAGTGAAATACTCCACGTATGACAAGGAGTTCTATGCTATTATTCAGGCATTGAAGAAGTGGAGACATTACTTAATCCCTAAGGAGTTTGTCTTGTACAGTGACAATCATGCTTTGCAATTTGTGACTCAATAGGAGAAGTTGAATCAAAGACATGCTAAATGGGTTGAATACATGCAGAATTTTACTTTTGTAATTAAGCATATTTCTGGAACTGCTAACAAAGTTGTTGATGCTTTGAGCAGGAAGTGTTTTCTTATGCAGGAGTTCAGAGTCAAAACTTTGGGTTTTGATGACCTTAGGAACATGTACAAAGATGATCCAGATTTTAAGGAGGCATATGAAGCAGCTGAGAATCCAATTCTCAAGAACAGAAGTCAATGGATAGAATACATGATCCAGGAAGGATTACTGTTTAAGGGTAATCAGCTTTGTATTCCAAAATGCTCCATGAGGGAGAATTTGCTGAAGGAGAAACACAATGGAGGATTGGCTGGGCATTTTGGTCATGACAAGACGTTCTCAAAGTTAAATAAGTCATATTTTTGGCCAGGAATGAGAGTAGACGTCAAACAATTCGTGGACAGATGTAGAATTTGTCAGCATTCAAGAGGAAAGAGGCAGAATGCATGCTTATATCAACCGCTACCCATACCTAAGAGGCCATGGGATGCAGTAAGCATGGACTTCATATTGGGGCTGTCAAGAACACAAAGAGGGTTTGACTCGATCTTTGTAGTGGTGGACCAATTTTCTAAGATGGCACACTTCATACTGTGTCAGAAAACTAGTGATGCAACTCACATTGCGAATCTATTTTTCAAAGAAGTCATTCAACTTCACGGTTTACCAAAGAGCATAGTTTCGGATCGAGACACCAAGTTCGTGGGACACTTCTGGAGGACCTTATGGAAAAAGATGGGAACAAACTTGTCGTTCATTTCAACTTATCATCCTCAGACACATGGACAGACTGTGTGAGAGCTCATGGATAGGAGCCCATGAAAAGTTTCAAGCGAGGGAGTATGATGCAAGAGCATTGTCAGTAGAAAGCTAGCGTGAGTAGAACCAACGCATTTTTGGCACATGTTCAAAGGTGTTTAAATTGTTTTGAAGTAGGATGCGCCAAACATAAATGAAGTAGTTAAGAAAGGACGTACTTGCAGATTGTAATCAGACCTTGAGCGATCCGCTCTCGTCTGTAGTAGGTAGAGGTATTTATGCTAGTAAATGTAAGTAGGTAGAATTAAATTCTAGATTAGACAGTTTTAGGAGTGGAGGGAAAACCGACTATAGACACCCTCATATTGTATCATTGTAACATTATCAATCAAAGAGAGCATAGGAGAGTAGAAGCAGAGAGCTGTGTAAAGTAAAAACCCATGTACAAAAGTTCTGGATTAATACAAAGATCTTTAGCTCAGACTCATGGTGTTCAATTGCTTTTTGTGTTTGTACATGTTGATTGATATATGCTTGTTACTCTCTGTTATGCATTTTATTTGATGCGTGAATGTATGATTTCATATTTAATGTCTAAAATCTAAAGAGAGGGAGGGTAAGAAATGAGTTTCAATTGTTTCTCTGTCTGAGCAAGAGTTTTCCTGCAAGGAGTGTAGTGAAATTGTCTGCAAGGAGTGCGTTGAAGGGTTCAGAGTTTCAATCTCTGAAATCTCAGGAGGGATAACATTGTTCTCATTCTCGTAGAAGTGAAAGTTGAGTACAGGAGTCATGCAAAGTGTGCGCAGGATGAGTAGAGTCTCAGGGGTTGCAACCTGAGGGAATTGTTGAAAGACCGTTGTCGCATGGAAGTGCACAGAGTCGAAGAATTCAATACTTGGAAGTATTGAAGGGTTTCTGCAAGGAGTGCATGCAGGAGTCTTCTTGAAGACTTGAGTTGTGGAGAAAGCTCAGGAGGGATAGAGTCTTTGAAGTTGTCAAAGAAAATCTCAAGAGGGCTAGTGCCTTGAAGTGTAGGAAGAAGGCATAGCGACGTTGTTTGCAAGTGGACAAGTTTCATGAAAGAATACCTGTTCCATTTCGTATGAGTCCTCAAGGAGGAATTGGACGGTCGAAATTCTTCGTGGAGAATTCACGAAGTCTCGAGAGCCATCAGATCCTACAGAGGAGCAAGGAGAGTTACGGCAAGAGGTTTCTAAAGTGCAAGCTCAGGAGAATTCAAACTGTAGGATCCAAGTCGACAAGAGCCATTGGATCACTCATGAATTCTCACTTCGTGGATTTGTGGGTTGAAGTACCAAAAAAATTGCATCAAGATTCATGAATTCACGAAGTGCGAAGTCCCGAAGGGGCAAAAAGATTTGTGTGGGGCTAGCTATTGGTGAAGTGTGTCGGAATTCGACATTTCGACATTTCGGAGGATAGGAGGTTGAGAATTATGTTCTGAGATCCCCAAAATCGTGAGACACAATATAATTACAAGGAAAGGGCATCGTCAATCATTTCAACAAATCAGTATTTTTGGGTTCGACAGTTGGAGAGTCGAGAGACTCGGAAGGAGAAGTCGCGAAGTCACGAGTTGCGACAGAGAGCAACGAGGAGTTCGGGATCTCGACACTTAGGGTGTCGGGATACAAAGGGGGCATCACTTGGGGTGCGAAGTCATGAAGTGTGAAGTTGAGAACGAGGGACATGCGGCAGAACCACATTGTGGTCCCGTGTGATAGACAGGTGGACACGCGTCATATAGTGGAAGGAGTCAACACTCCGCTGACTTCTTTCTTCTCGGGAATTCACAAGATAAGAGCATGCGAGCTCGACGCTACAACTCATGAAGTGGTGAGTAGTGAGGGGTGATAGTGATAAGCCTAGTTGGTAGTCACATGCGGAGGGGACTGACACAAGGGAGCCATACCCGTATCATCATTTCAGGTATCATGAATTTGGGAAGAAAGAGTCGGGAGTTTCGACTCATGAACTCACGAGATTGTGAGTTGTGACAAGTGCCTTTGGAATCAGGCCTTGGTCATAGCATTGTGGTCACTTGGGGAGGAAGGAGCTCATGCCTAGTGCTATTCACATAGGGGATCTTCCGAAGGACTTGTGGATCGATTGGAAGGAGATTCCAGCAGGGAATTGAAAGAGTCGATCTGGCTCGAAGGAAACAAAGAACGATCGTGTGAGTGGACTTCAGCCAGAGGGTCGGGGAGGTTTGCATCATTTGGGTTCCATGGATGAAGGATGGGTGTCGATGAGTGAAGGAATTGAAGACTATAGGATTTGGTACATGGTTGTAGCACCAATCGCGTGGAGGATAAATGGATTAGCACCTATTTAAACAAACGCTTGTTTTGTGAAGGGAAGCTTAGCATCGTCTAGAGAGTGATAAATTTTAAGTGCCTAGGTGTGTACATAGATGATATTTGGGATAGATGAGACAGAGAATTTGGGACCCTATTAAAGGAGGATTTGTGCTTGTGCGAAGTTTTAAAAGAGCACTCAAGTGATGAAGTGCGAGAAGATTTCGTTCTAACTCTAGAAATGTGGGTTTTGGGCTGGGAGGTCGACAACAGGGGGCGTTGGAGATATTACACACTTATTTTTTCTAAGTTTTAACTAAGAATATTCTCCTAAGAATATTCCCCTACAAAATAGGGTGCTCCTAAAATTTAGGGCACTTCATATGAAATAGGATGCATTATCACTTCAGTTAGGACTTCGATTCAGACTCAATTGACCTTAGTTGACTAGTGGAATAACACTCATGCATATATTTCCTATATTTTAGGGCATGAGCATGCACTTCCTTTGCATGAATGTTCTATAGTTGGTCTCCACACTTGTCACTAAGTTAAATTGTTTCCTCTTAAACAATTAATTGAGACTAGCTAGTAGTTGACTCCTGTTATAGTGAGTTAGTTTTTAGATCTCCTTTAGATAAATCTTATGGAATATGTACTCCATGATATTGAGTTAGTTTTCCTTTAGATAACTCTTATGGAATATGTACTCCATGATATTGGCACATTTCTTCTCTTCAATTATATATAATATGTGTATTACTCATTCATTATGTAGTGATTAATAGATTTTCTCATTCTTTCTCTTATTATTCTCTCTCTCTCTCTCTCTCTCTCTCTCTCAATTCTCTTGCAATTTTTATGTAATTTTCACTAGCTAGGTTCTCTATGAATGGTTTTAAGGTTTTCACCCAAACTTTACACACACATCCTAAGAGGGTGACTAGGCCAACATATTCAAATATATAAAAAAACAAATACAATAAGGAGGGTTCTTAGCCATAAATGATCACATGTGAATATTACCAACATTACACCAGACCCCTTAATCTTAGCACAGGGACATGAAGAAGGATGATAACGTACAAAAGGAGTGGGCATACCTAGCTCAATAGAGATACAACCATAACTGAAAATATAAAATAAAGTAGGAATGAGATGGCCCAACTCAAATACAAGTGTGTATGGGTATATGGAGACCCAACCATAATCCTAGAACTTCTCAACCATTGAGGAAATTTCACCATTGGATTGCTCATCATATGGAGACACATGATATAGATCTAGCCATGTGATAAGGAAGTATTTAAAAGAGGCATGAGTACAAGAGAGAAAAGTGAGTGGGCATACCCAACTCGGTGTAAAATTCAACAATAATTCAATGAAGAGAGAGTGGGTTTGTTTTGATCCAAATCAATACAAAATTGGACCTAATAATTGAAATAATATTACTACCAAATTTATCATTTAATGGAGAAAATTTTCACTGACATGCTCATCCAATGAAGGGTGAGAAGACATATCCTTTCCACACTACACACTTACTAGGAGAGTGGTACTTCTAAATTGTCCATTTGATGAAGGAGTATTGGACGAAACAACTTATATAAAAATTGTGAATGTAGCCACCAATATGATCAATTTCTAGAAAAATAAATCATTAACCCATTGATACAATGGAGGAGGGAAAGAAGACATCTACTTTGAGAGTGGTACTATTGAATTATCTATTTGAAGAGGTGTTGGAAGAGACATCCTAAAAAGGAATGATTGCTATAGCCATAGATCAAATTATCCCCTTGAAACAACTATGATTGACCTATGCATCCAATTGAGGAAGAAAATAAGATATATCCTTACTATATTGTTCATCTATTGGAAGAGTGGTACTAAAATATCCATATAAATAGGTACTATTGATCCAAATAAAATAATATCAACCATTTATAAATAGATTGTTGGCATAGGGGCAGACCCATGGTTCAACGCTTCAACAACGCACCAAAAAAACCCTAACTACCGGCCCTTTCGGCAACACCTGCGAAGAAGATGAAGTCTTACCCTAGGTAGAGGTAGGGGGGGTTGTAGGACTCAGGTGTCTACAACCAGGTTGGGACACATATCCGTGATTACAATACTTATTAGGGGACTTAACCAACAATATGCATTAGGTTATGATTCTCATGTATATCACAAATTAACCCTTATTACAGAACAACGCAATAGAAATCAAGATCTAACACTTCCAACTACTTAGCACATAGCATTAGCTCAAATCTATAATTCATTCACCTCATTAAGAACTATGATACAAATTTATATGCATTCATTGTACATAACAACACTAAGCAAATAATCATATAATCAACATCGCACAAAGCACATCAACACAAGATATATGTGGTTCACCCTAGTGTGGGGATACGTCCACCAACTTCTTCTTCTTCTTCTTCATAGTCTGCAATATCTTACATGTGTCTGCTCATGTGCATAGAGACATATATCCAAGCCTCACACTGGACAAGTGATCTATGTATAGCGCACTAGATCCACTGTCCTCAAAATTAGGTCAAGGCACATATCCAACTCCTTGATAGCACAAAGCCTTACACAACCTGTCTGCACAAACCACTTGCAACTTCTTACACTAATTCAATCAAATATACTTCTTATGTCACTTATATATCTATTTATACATTACAAAATGGCCTAATCATAGTTGAACCCATGGGCCGACATCCCATACCCGTTACATAAACATTAATAAACTTTTTCTGGGTCCACAAGCCCAAAAAATGAGTGAGATCTTGCGATCTCCGCTCTGTCTGGGCGCTCCATCTTCGACCAGCTTGTCAAAGTCCCAAAAGTGGTCAAACATGACCGATGTTTCCTAAAAACTTGGTCAAGGGAAAATAGGCCCACAACACTCACCCGTGACTCATCCCGAGTCACTCAGATCTGGGAAACACTGCTTCAAAGGCCTCAAGCTTAGCTCAAGCTACCTCGACTTGTTGCTTCACCAGAGCTTCCTTCTCGATGAACTCTTGAACCACTTTCTCAGTAATAGGGCCTTCCAGGCATTGTTCCACTATCACAACCAGTTGGTCTAGCTGTATGCCTTGTCCTTCAACCTCTTCAAAAATCGTGCAGGCTTCGTCCTGCATCGATTGGAGTCTTTGTGTCACTTCCATGACTTTTCTCTGGATAGCAGTAATCTGCTACTAGACTACACGCTATTCCTATGATATTTTCATCTTCTCAACTATAGTAATCATATTTATCTACACTTGCACAGAGGATGCTTTCTTCTTCGCCTCATGGAGCTATGCTTCCAATTTCCTCAGCTCCGGATCTTCTGCAAGGCGCTCATAGGTATGTGCACTTTGATCACTCAATTTCTTACACTCTGAGGTGAGTGCTCTGATTCTTTCTACTACATTCTTGACATATTCCTCTCTTTGGTCACGTACTTCTTCCAGAGTGCTCAGCACTCCTTGAATCTATAGCTCCATTACCCTTTCTTAAAGCTGCTAAATGGCCTCAGTGAGCTTCCCCACTTGTATCTCGGTTGGGTTTTCTTCCTCCTGTGCCAAGCCTGACACAGAGTGAAGTGGTTTATTCACTACCTCTTTGATCACAATCTTCTCTATGAACAAATTTTCTTTTTCTTCCTGTATCCTTCTATTTTTCTGCTTGAACTTCGCCTGAATTTCATTTTTCTCCTTCTACACAACTCAAAGTTGCTCTAGGACCTCCTCCTTTTATTGCTTCAAGGCCTCTATGGCCTGCGCATTTTCTTCTTGGAATCGATGAAGTCAAGCCTTAGTTGCATATGCTAGACATCATAATTAGGTGGGTTCATCACCCAATTCTATGATTTTCGATGAAAAAGGCGCAA
>JASDQU010293935.1:0-14258 GCA_032191745.1 Picea mariana | reverse complement strand
AATACATTGATCTACCTATGTGCGGGTTAGGACCTTAACAGCATCACTTCGAGGTGAGCTAAAGCGTTCAGGTGCACCACGTGGAATTGGGGGAAAATTGAAAAAAATGTCAAATTACAAGCTAAATTCAAATTTTAATTAGATGAAAATGAAAATAAGAAGGTAATAAACTATTTACCTGGCCTCTTATGTCCCAAGGAGGCATGGTTTCATCGTTGAGAGGAAATCAAAATTCTTGGTAATTTTCAAAATTTGGAAATGTGTGGAATATACCAATAGAGCTATCCAAGTCATTGTAGAGCACTGGAAACAGGGAATCTTTGGAAGGAGTGTCGACATCGGTGCTTGTTTGAGAGTTTGGAAGCACGAGATGCACCATAAAAATGAAAATCGGTTAAGTAATTTTTTTCATTTACCCTATTGTAGTGCACTTGATGATAAAGATGTGCACCAATGCATAATGTTCAACGACATCAGTGCACTTTATTCGATGCATTTTATTTTTATTATAATGTATGATGGTGCTTTTGAACATAGAAGCATCGATGCTTTATTGTTTATGTACACACTGGTGCTTTATTGTTTATGTACGCACCAGTGTAAATGTACCTTAAAGGCACACCAATAAAAAGATCTTCACAAAAACCTCCAATCGCCCACCTCCGTTAACAACCTCTACTATAAACAGAGAAGGGATAGATTTTTCTGGGAGATTCTGTAAAACCCTCTATAAGAAGGTGTTCTCCTTGTAGTGCAATCCCAGGCTCCAATCACTCTTATAAATTTGAGTTTCATGATATATGCATTCCTTTGCATGCAATTTTGGAGGCCAAGGGATTTGAAACACTGGTCTTCCTCTTTTTCCACCCCTTCCCCACTTAGAAAATTGAGCAAAATCCAAACAAGAAGGGGAGGGGGTAGAACCCATGACCTCCTCTCCCCTTTTCCTTAGTTAAAATCCCACAATTTTTGAAAAAATTAATGACTAATCCAACCACTACCTATGCACCCAAAACATCATCGGGGCACCACCTAAGGTGTCACTTTTACACCCTCTGCACAACAGTTTTCCACCCTCATTCCATCCTCGCGTCATCAAGGGTAGCGCGTTCTATTTCCCTCTACCCCTGCTCCACTCAGGTTGCTCCTCCACCTTCATTCCACCATATAACTGCAAGATAAAGTGACAGGGGGTTGTCTCGTCGCCCCTCCATCGTTTGCCACTAGGGTTTTTAATATAAGGTTAGGGGGTTTATATATATTTATACACATGTTTTTTTTTAATTATTTTTTTTTTTAGTTTTGATTTATATATATTAGTGTTTGATCCTTGGAGGTCACAGGTTCAAATCCAGAGGGGGGTAGGGTGTGTATGCCTTCGTAGAATTTAACAGTCAAATCCTTGCATGGAGGGGGTCGCTTGTCCCACAAACAAGGGGGTCTCATACACCAATTTGGTGTCTAGATTATTTGTGACCTTAAAAATATAGTATTATTATTATTATATATAAATCAAAATTAATAAATTATAAATAAAATTAAAATTTTAAAATTTTCAATGTGTTTGTAGTTATTGGCGAATTTAATTGTGTATCTTCCTCATTCGAAGGCATATTTTCATCCAGATATAGTCTAGATGACTAGGACAAAATGCAGAATCTAGTCACGACATTTACTTTCAAAACATCATCTTGGATTTCTAGTGGAACATTCAGGAGTGTCAGGGACCCTGTTTTGACTTAGGAACATGTGTCAGAAGGGGGCCTAATTAGGGGGATCTAGGGCCAAATTGCACCAAATGAAACGAGATCCATTTTAGGTACAACCGTGCAAACCTATAACAACTTGTCAATTATAATTTTCCACAGAGAATTTGGGCCTTAATTCCATTTCCCCCCCAGATTGGCCCTCCAACCAGCGTTCTCCATTGACCTTTCTGAGGCCATATCTCACTCATCCAGAGCCATATTGGTGCCAAATAAAAGGAATTGGAATGATGGTGGACATAACTACAACAGGAAGACATAAAAAAATAAAATTGAGGTTGTTTGGTATGAGGGACCAGCCTTTCAAAGGTTCAATCCCAGGGTCTCCCTTTATCGAATCGAACCCGGTTTGAATCCTTTCTTCACCAATACTAAGGGGATACTTGTAGGTAGCGAGGGGGGGCATCAAATCAGGTCTAAAAATTTCCTGAAAAGAAGGAACTTTCTTACATTTAGGGACCAAACCTAATGTTAGCACTGGAAGTCTCACCTAGACTATTGTAGGTGTGAGCCTAATACCCATCAGAAACTTTGTAGGTTTGTTAAAGATAATAATGTTTTCAATGTGTAGAAAATGGGTGAGACACTCAGTTTAAAAAAATATCAAAACAGAACCTCCATGAAATACACAACATCAAGCAAGGCTTGAATAGTTTCAGATCAGTATTTAGGAATATCAAATGGAAAGATTGAAGACTTAGCAGGAAATATGAAATACATGCATCAAGTTACATCTGGCAATTATGAAACACATATAACAAAAATCTCATTAAATAGGAACCTCCTAATAAACAAGAGAGCACTTTGATAATACTTGCATCAATTACAAACAATAAATCATTTACTGTAGTAAAGAACAAGCATAAGGATGAATCCTTCATCAACATCTAGCATCAAAGTGAGATAGGAACACAGATGTGACAATAGGAGAAGAAACCGATCATTCACTATTAAAGATTCTTAAATCTGATACATACAGTCTGGAAACTCTATTATAGTTGAAAAATAAAGATAAGAGTATCACACTATGACCATACGAATCCTCTCATGGAGTTACAATACATATTAAATAGCAAAAAATCCAAAAATTTCTCTAGAATCCGCCACCTAGCTTATACATAGGATCATGTGCCTAAAAGAGGCATGGCACTAGGTGCACAACAGAAATCTAACAAGAATGCTATATTTTAGGAAATTGTTGTCATCATTGAATTCAATTGCTGACAACTTGTTGCTTGTAGCTTAATTGAAGGTAGATCCTTGGGACAAGTAGCCCTTGATGTCCAATTGATCTTTGAGGAGCTTATTAGAACTCAATCTAACATATGGCAGTCTTCATTAACTAAAAAATTCTCATGGCAACTAGTTCGCAGCACCCGCACTACAAACTGTCCCAAAACAACCAGTTCACAATGCCTTTGACAACACACGTTGTGAACTTTCCTGTAGGTGAGTTTTTATATTCAAAATTTATTTCAACTCTTAAAACTTGTACAAAAACCTGGGAAACCTTTTTTGAACCTACTACAATCTTCTGAAACATGAAGTAACCTTTGCAGAAGTCATATGGATATGGTAACCACAGTTTAAGACAAAAATCATTACTCAGGGTTATAAGTCTATGTATAAAATAAACCATGGCAAAAAGTTGATGCTGATGTAGAAATGATGTCATGTCTTCATCTTTTCTTGGTGCTTCTTCTAGTAGCCACATGAGATAACATATCCAAAAAAAAACAAATCTCTTTGCTCCTTGAATGGTTGCAATTCTGCTTTCAACCTCCTGATTTCAACTTGGCAAGCTCTTTTCTGCCTATACACATTCTTCAGCTGCCTATACAAAAGTAAGGATCTCTTAGCCAAATATCTTGATTTATCAATAGTTTTTTTCATATAAATCTAAAGTATTCTTCAGCTTGATTCGGGCCTCCAGGTTTTCCTCCTTCAATTTTTCATTTTCAGCTCTTGTATCTTTAAGTTGCCTCCTCAATCTTTTGAAAGTAGGATTATTTTCATGAGAAGGGGAGTTGATCTCAATAATATCTATTGGCTTCTTGGAAGGCTGAGTTTTATCATTTTGTTGAGCTGAGGCTTTTGATGTACCCTCTTTCACAGGAATATGTTGCTTAGTTGTTGATCTGGTGAAAGGTCTTCTAGGCTTGACCGCTTCTACAACAATAGGTGGAGAAAAGACAAGATTTTTACCCTTCATACTCCTTACTTTACTAGATGATGTCTCCATAGGTGCAAGTTCTACCACAGGAGAAACTTCTCTATTGGGAGGTTATGAGGGACCTTCAACTATTTTATCAGTAGATTGAATGGACTTATCCCATCTGGTCATCTTACTCTTTTTACTTGACTCTAATTTCATAGTCTTCTCAACAAGAGTAGTTGTTTGTCTTTTTTATTATGGTGTGTGAGAAACATATGGCTGAAAGCTTGATGCAGCTAGGAAAACATCCCAATCAGTATTGGTCTTCTTCAACTCTTCCAATACTAGCATTTTGATTAAACTTGAGAGAAAAACACTAGTATCCACTTTATTGGATTTAGATTGGAATCTATCTGACATCTTGTCAATACTCCTGAACAAATAAAAGGGGAGGTTCATGGACTCTTTCCCAGTAAAGTGTAGTAACAATCTGATACGGTATTGATAAACCATATTGAACCTCCCTTCACAAGTGAAATACCTCTGAATAAATCTAAGCATTTTGTCAAAAAACTCCAGCATATGACTTCTTGGCACTCCCTTGGATAGGTTGTCTCCTTGATATTCAGGTTTTAGGAATTCCTTGGAAAATGTAGAATTCAAAGACATGGCTTTAAACCATTTTTCACCATAAGCAGGTATTTATGTGGTTGTATAAATAGATTTCTTTGATACTTCAAACTCCAATGCACCCACCTTAGTCTTTGTCCCACTAAAATTGAGTGCAAACTGTTTAGCAACCTCAAGATGTCCTCTCTACTTTTTCTCACAAAAAACCATGCAACCCACTCTATGAAATGCTTCCTTGAAAAATGGTTCAGAATTTATACGTTGTAGGTCATGGGGCTCGGCCTTGACAATTTCTCCCCATTTGTGAACCTTCTTACCTTACTGACTTTCCATGATAGTTTTTTGAAAACCCTTTACCCTTTTATAACAATTGTTATCAGACGTATGATGAAAACATGAATATTTATGGTTTTTTATTTAAATTTTGCACAATTTAGGATTTATTGAATGAAGTATTCATGTACAACAACAAAATGAGAATGAAAGGACTGCAAGTAGGAGATGAGAGGAAATAAAAAAAATCCCAAACTGGATGAGACTGTTGTCAGGCAAAAAAATTGTGGCAATTCTGTGTAAACCAGAGGATTCGCAGTGCAATCCTTCAATTTGTAGTGCACAGTCAAGTTTGTAGCGCACAATCAAGTTGGTAGTGCACAATCTAAGACTAGGTTTTAGTGAAAAATGTTTTCAAATCCCCAAGTCTAAAAAAGAAAATGGCTTTGAAAAGATAAAACCTCAAACCTGAGTGAAAGTATAGTCAGTGAGAAAACAAAGGGTTCGTAGCGCCTTCAATGCATATAGTTCATAGCAATAACAAGAACATGCAATGGATAAGGTAATGGCTGCAATAAATGGCTACAAATTGATCTTATTGGTATAAAGCAAGAAACTTGGATCCACAAAGGCTTAAGGTACAAATACTATAGGTTTTGACCAGTGCAAGAAGTTTGTAGTGCAAATGCTATGCAATAGTTTGCAGTGTGAAGAAAAATCACAGTGACTAGAGTCCAATATAATAAACCTTCATACAATGCAATTGATTATTAAACAGGGTACTTGGTATATCTAAAGTTTCAATTGTTGTCTCATGAGTTAAATTGGCAATTTCGTGGAAGCCTTTAATCCACCTTCATCTGTTATAGGCAATTCGCAACACCATAATTCAAACCAATTTGCAGCGCGCTATATTCAAATTGATAAACTTGCCTCTTGAAACTGGCTTGAAGAACATGATGAATAAATGGCACTGAAAACAATAGATACCCCTTTCCAAGTTTCCAAAGCATATTGATATGTGATTAGTTCATGAGGTACTTTCTTAATTCGTTGAGAACTTTCAGGTGAGTTTGCAGCAGGTCGACTTGACACATGATTTGACCCTCAAACGGTTAAATATGACATAAGGAACCTTTGTACACCCCTTTTGAGACAAGACACATGATATGATGAGTTTTAAAACCAAGGGTGAGACCAACACTTACCCCCGTTTCTCTAATGATGATGACCACTATCATGACACCAAGACTCTCACATGAACTATGGTCAGATTTTATTTACTCATGAAACAATCAAACATAAGACATGACATAAGGCATGACTAAACAAACCTAAAATAAAAAGACCCTATGACTCAAACCTAGAAACTCAAAAAAATTGACCCATATACATCCTATGTGCTAACATCTGGCTCCACAGGGGATGGAGACCTCCTTGTGAGGCTCCAAGAACATTGCAGTTCCAGTGCCTTATCCATTGGGCAAGGAGTCATTATTAAAATAAAATAAAAACTAACTAAAAGACTAGTATTTAGAATGAAATGAAGTGACCCATGGCTTTTAGAAAAAGTATTTTTTGAGAAAATGCCCATTGACTGGGCCACCAGAAATTTCAACATCTTCCAAATTATGCAGCTTAAAAGTATTCTTTTGCAAAACTTGAGAAATTTTAAAAGGACCAACCCAAAGGGCTTCAAATTTACCATGTTTTCCATTATCTTGCCTCTGAGCATCCCACTTGAGTACCAAGTCTCCAAGCTGAAAATATACCTTCTTCACCTTCTTGTCAAAATTTCCTTTGATTTATTTTTTATGACTTTGTACTTTGACAAACAGTTGCTCTCTGGTTTGTTGCACTTCCACAAGTTGATGCATATGATCATGAAATCTGGTTCCCCTTCTTGATCTTGAAGGAATTTTTCTATAGGTAAAGCTAACTTAGCAGGGAAAACAACTTTAGTTCCATAAACCAGCTGAAATGGTGTGGTGCCAATTGACCTTTTGGTGGTTACTCTGTCTGCCCAAAGAGAAAACTTCAACTTAGAATCCCATGATTTCTTATTGTCTTCCAACAACTTTATAATAATTTTTACTAAGCTTTTGTTGGAAGATTTTTCTAATCCATTACCTTGAAGGTAATATGGAGTGGAATGGATAAGTTGAATACCAAATTTTTCACAAAACTTCACCAAGGGCTCAGCTTTGAAACTTTTTGCATTGTCAGTGACAATTTTATTTGGGCAACCAAACCTTGACATAATATCTTCCAAGAAACCAATAATTACTTTGTGTGTTTCATTCATGGTGGGAATGGCTTCTATCCATTTGGTAAAGTAATCAGTAGCAGTCAGAATACAACGGTGTTGGCCACTTGAGGATGGATGAATTTCTCCAATAAAGTATAATCCCCATTGATGGAAAGGGACAGATACCACTATGGGTTTCAGAGGCAAAGACTTGAGTTGTTGTTTACCTAATAATTTCTTACATTTGTCACAAGTTCTGATCTTTTCACACACATCAGTGAATAATTAGGCCAGAAATACCTAGCTCTGAGTATATTGTATGTTGTGGTTCTCCAGAAGTGATGATCTCCACATAAACTCCCATGAAATTCAGTCATAATGTGTTTTTCCTCCTCTAGATATAAGAATCTTAAAATAATCCATGAAGTATCCTTCCAATATAGAATCTGATCAATAATAAAATACCTCAATGATTTAAGTTTCAAATCTCTTACCTTGGTCTTCTCAAGTCCACTGGGAGGTTGCAAATTTTGCAGGAAATAGATGATGTCCTTGTACCAACTGCATTCTTCCAATTTTGAGTTGATTTGCAAGTTGTTGTTATGAATATCAAATTATTGATTTATAGACTCAGTGCTCATAAAATTTACTCCCACTGCCTTACAATTGGTTTCAGCTAGAAGTCTATCCAAACCTTGACCTTTTACCATCTTGGTGGGTTTCACCTCAAGATCAAACTCTAAAATCTTAGCAATCCACTTACTTATTTTCCCATCTATATCAGGCTGAATCATAATTTCTTTCACAAAACTGGAAGGAACATATGCAATGATTTTTGAATGAAGAACATACACCCTGAAATCCTTAAGAGCTTTGACTAAAGCATAACCTTGTTTCTCCATAATATCATACATGACTTCAACATCTCTCAAGGCTCTACTGAAAAAAGAGATAGGTTGCTCTATTCCATCTGAATTCTTTTGAAGAAGGACAACATCTAGTGTATCATTGGAGGAAAAAGAAAAACTCAAAAATTACTTTGAGTAGTCAGGACTGATAAGAATAGGAGCATCAGCCAATGCTTGCTTTATCTGCTCAAAAGAACTCCTATCTTTTGGTGTCCATTTTACTTTGTTTCCTTTTCTCAACATGGCAGTGATGAATTTCACTAACTCAACAAAGTTAGATATAAATCTCCTTAAAAAATTATCTTTTCCTAAGAAGGACTGGATTTCTTTCTTGGACCTTAGAAGTTAAAGGTTTTTGATAACCTCTACTCTATTTTTACTCCTTCAGTTGAGACAATATGTCCTAGCAGCATATTCTCCTTCATGGAAAAAAGAGACTTTTGGGGATTTAGGGACAACCCATACTTTCCGCACTTAAAAACACCTTCCTTAAATGTTGGTAATTCTCTTGATCAGACTTGTAAAATATTGTAATATCATCCAAATAGATAACCACAAACTTGTCTTTCCCTCCAATAAATGCAATGTCCATTACACGTTGGAAATTTGCCCCTGCATTCATAAGACCTAATGGCATCTTGGCATACATGAATTTACCCCAGGGAGTGGTGAATGTTGTCTTCTCTTTGTCCTTTGGTAACACAGAAATATGATTGTAGCCTGAAAACCCATCAATCATTGAAATCCTTACTGAGCATGTCACCCTTTGCAAAAATGTTCCATTTTGGGTAAAGGGTAGTTGTCTTGTCTAGAACACCTATTTAAATCCTTGAAGTCAACACAAAGCCTGATCTCACCATTCTTCTTTATTACAGGGACCAAATAAGCTACCCAATCAGAATACTTCAGAGGTATAATGATTCCGGAATAAAGCATCTTCTTGACCTCTTTTTCCATAATAGGCAATAACATTGGGTTCATCTGCCTGAGCTTCTGTCTGAAAGGTTTAGTGTCATCTTTCAAAGGTATCATATGCTTTATGATGCTAGTATCATAAGTCTCTAGGTCTTCATACGTCTATGCAAAAACATCAAAAAATTCTTTCAACAATTTGACATATTCAACCCTTTGATTTTCTGATAGGCTACTAGAAAGTTTAACATATTTCAGTTCTTCTTCATTTCCAAAATTACAGTCTATCAAATTTGCATTTTATTTAGAACCACTCCTTCACAGCAACATCATTATTATCAAACAATCTTTCCAAAGGAACCCATGCTTTAGGAATGTGATTGTGAAGCAATTGAACAATTTTATGATCCACAATGTTGTTTATGAATTTATCAACATGCAGATTTTTATCATCATTTGAATCTTGGTCCATATGAAGAGCAGAAAATTCATCCGTTGTTTCCAAAAACCTATTTAGTTCTTGATCATATTCAAAAACATTCCAATTCTTGACATTATCAGGTATAGAAGGTCTTTATTTTACCTCAACATTATACTTAGGTTTGGGAGGTAATGGAATTTTAAAATTGCTAACAGAAACAACTAAGGAATCAGTCAGTGTATTAGCCTCCCTAGGAACAAAAGATATTTAAACTTATTTATACCCATAGGGTTAGCGCCATATGACCACAATGAAACTCACTAACCCAATCAAAGGGATGAGGATGATCAGCTCAATCTGACAGTTGATATTTAATCTCTCTCAATCACTAGCTTGATCCAATGGCTGTGATTGTTCCCAATATGGATCTAACGGTTGTAATGATTTCGATTCTTTATACTGGATTCCTTTTCACCTCACACTTTGTCTTCTGCGTGATCCTCACGCTACCTCTCCTAAGCTTCAGGATCTCCAATAATTTTACATCAATGCCCCATCTTTGACATCAATTCCAACACCATAACACCAAGTCCAACATTCTCCCCCTTTGGCATTGACGGCAACAGAATAAAACCCCTTATTTTTAATTGAGTTTTACTTCTTATTCTCCCCCTTTGATAGTAATGACATAAGGGATATTTCTCTACTCCCCCTGAAGTTATGCTCCCACTCTCCATGTGCTCCTTCTATGATGAACCTTGTGTAATTCAATTGGATATGGAGATTACCCCAATTTATTTCGAAGGTATTCAAAGGTAATCCTGGGTGTAGATTTTAAACTTGTACAATATTTACTGCAAACATATTTTCAATAAAAGAATAGAAAAGATACAATGGAAAATACACACATTACACAGAGATTTTTCCCGTGGAAACCCAAACCAAGAAAACCAACATATTTTATATTCATTCATAGTGATACATTCTTTAAAATACAATATACATATAGGAGCCAGTGGCATCCAAAACCCTAACCCAATGAACTGGATTAGTCAACAACCCTAATTCCTTAAGCAGAAATAGAAAACCATTGGAAAAAACCATGTGTTAAAAAACCGCCCAACAATGGACATGAAAATCGAGGCCGCACAAAAAATGAGGCAAAAATGCGACACATTTCCTGAGGCAAAAAGTAATTCTCGGGGGCACTATCCTCGAACCCCCATGTAGGGGGGATATTTCTCCCCTGCAATCCCCTCAACCCCCCCTGCACGCCCGGTGCAACGTATCAAACACTACAGCTAGTTGTGCAAAGAATATAACACATACCCAACATTCTCCCACTTTTTGTTTTCTTTGCATACAGGGGGTCATAGGGTTACATAGTCAACAATACAAGGAATCAATTCCCATGGATCCTCTACACCAAGAGAACTTTTCAGTGCTCACATATTTTGTTAATGAATCTGCAACATTATTCAAAGTGTCCACCTTCACAAACAACACTTTCTTTTCTTCAACCATGTCTCTCATAAAGTGATATTGAATATTAATATGCTTTGTCTTTGAATGATAAGTCGGGTTCTTCGCTAGAAAAATTGCACTCTGACTGTCAAAATCTATCCTTGCAGCTTGTTGTACCAACACAATACCTAAACACAATCTTTGTAACCATATTGCTTCCTTACTTTAATGAGTAGTTGCCATGTATTCAACTTATGTAGTTAAAAGTGCCACTACAACCTATTTTTTGCTCATCCAACTGATTGCTCCTCCAAACAGTTTAAGCACATACCTACTTGTAGATATCCTATGATCCAGATCTCCAACCTAGTCTGCATCCAAAAATCCATGTATGTCCAACACTCTCTCCAATCCTAGTCTTCCTTGGTAGCACAATCCATAGCTAGAAGTGCCACACAAATACCTGAAACCCCTTTTTAATGTTGTCCAATGCTCCTTCCTTGGTTTTGACATATACCTGCTCAAAACTACCACTGCATGTGCAATTTCCAGTCTAGTACAGACCATTACATACATCAAACTGCCAACTGCACTCGCATATGGAACACAAGACATGTCCTCCTCCTCTTCCTATGTCTTGGGACACTGATTCACAGATAAATTTACACCAACAAGAATAGAGACCTTGATTGATTTACATTCCTGCATATTGTCTCAACATATTTTCTCTAATTTAACCATAGTTTCCTCTTTTTCCTATCTCTTTTAATTTCCATGCCCAAAATGAAATTTGAAGCAACGAGATCCTTCATGCCAAATTTAGAGGACAACTGAGTTTTCACATCCTGGATAATATCCTTGTTGTTTCCTATCAGCAACATGTCATCCACATACAAGACCAAATACATCAAATGATCACCAATTAATTAAAAATACACATAGTGATCCTCTTTGCTTCTTGTGAAGCCAAGTCTCAACATATAAGTATCAAATTTTTTATACCACATCCTTAGTGATTGTTTTAAACCATACATGGACTTTTTCAGCTTGCACACCAACTCCTTCTTTCCCTTCACAACAAATCCTTCTGGCTGCTTCATATAGATTTCTTCTTCCAGATCCCTATGTAGAAATGTTTTCTTCACATCCATCTATTCTACTTCAAAATAAAATGCAACAACAATAGATAATAGAAATCTTATAGAAGTTAACTTGGCAACGGGAGAAAAAATATCACCAAAATCAATTCCCTTAACCTAGGAATAACCCTTTGCTACTAACCGAGCTTTGTATTTCTCCACTTTGCCTTCTACATTCAACTTATTTTTAAATGCCCATTTGCTACCAATGGGATTTCTTCCAATCGAAAAATCCACTAGATCCCAAGCCTCATTCTTATCCAAGGATGCCATTTCTTCATCCATGGCCTTTTTCCAGAGATTTCCATCCTATGAATCTACTACCTCCCTGACAATTCTAGGATCATCATCAGTAATAAACAAAGAAAAATTTGAATGGAAATCAGATGGAGTATACCTTTTCGGTAACCTTCTTTCTCGAACCGATCTCCTCAATACTGGAGTATGAGGATCTTCTTCTTCTGATTCATGTTCTTATATAGAGTCTAATTCATCATCCTTTAAATCGAACTCTATTTTCTCTAGTTCTTCCTTACTTGGTAGGACTTCATGTTTAACAAAACCCTTCATTTCTCTAAATACCACATCTCAGCTATACACAACCTTCTCAGTTTTTGGTTTCCAAAGATTATAACCTTTGAGACCATCTTTATACCCAATAAAGATACACTTTTCAGCCTTCTTATCTAGCTTACTCTTGTTTTTCTTTGGAACATGAACATAGGCCTCACAACCAAATACCTTGAGATGTGTGAGAGAATTTTTCTTACTAGTCCATACCTCTTGTGGAGTCTTGTCATCTAGTGTTTATGAGGGTGATATGTTGACTAGGTAACATGCAGTATCCACTGCCTCTGCCCAAAATTCTTTCCCTAACCCGACACCATTGAGTATGCACCTTGATTTTTCCATTAGCATCATGTTCATCCTTTCGGAAACTCCATTCTGCTAAGGTGTATATGGAGTAGTATTCTGCCTTGCTATACCACACTTCTTACAGAATTGTTCAAATTCATTCCCACAAAATTCTCCGCCATTATCTGTCCTCAACACCTTAATTCTTTTCTCTGTTTGATTCTCAACAAGAGCCTTAAACTCTTTAAACCTATCAAAGACTTCAGATTTCTTCATGAGGAAATATATCCAATTATTCCTCGAGAACTAATCTATAAATGAGACATAGTACACAGATTTTCCCAATGATGGAACCGACACATTTCCAAACACATCACTGTGAACTAGCTATAAAATTCTTACTGCCCTCGTTTCACTAGAGGGGAATCTTACCCGATTCTTCTTCCCATATACACAATATTCACAGAAATCAAAATCCAGAGAGCATTTAGACATACCTTCAACCATACTTTTACTGTGTAGTAGTCGAATACCCTTCTCTCTGATATGCCCTAGTCTTTGATGCCACAGCATAACCTTTTCTCTAGAGATTGTAGGAGTTCTTTCTTATTCAACTCCAATATCAGGAACAATGGAACTATTACACCCATCACTAATAGTGCTTCCTTGCAGCTTATACAAAGTTCCAAACCGAACTCCCTTCAACAACACCATTACTCCTCGAACCATCGTGCAGGTTTCCTTTTCAAATATTGGTTTTACCCTTGCATCATCCATTTTGCTTACAAAAATCAAATTTATAGCCAATCCTAGGATGTGCAGAAAACTAGGTAGTGTTCTAATCCTTCCATCTATGAGGCTCAACTTAACTTTTCCTCAACCTATGATTCTGGTTGTTGAGTCATCACCTAGGAAAACATTACATCCATCATACCTTTCATATTCACAGAACCACTCCCTATGGGGAGACATATGAAAGGATGCACTTGAGTCAACCAACCATGCCTCAAGATCTGCATGTGTGCTTGAAGAATCTAGGTACACATGCCCTCCTTCTTCCTTGGATGTGTTTTCTTCTGTAGAAGGAGATTCCTTAGATCCCTTCTTTTTCTCAACTTTGGATCTACACTACTTCTTGTAGTTCCCTTCTTTTCCACATCTTACAAAATTTCCGGGAGACTTAGATCTCCCACTTGAGGACTTGATCTATTTCTTTCCTGGGAGCATCCTCTTGCAAATAATGCATATGTGCTTTGTCCTTCCATGTTCTTTCGTCTCATCTCCTCCGACAACAAGGATGAGACCACTTCATCAAACTTCAAGGAATTTGTATTACTACTTATGGCCACAACTAGTCTATCCCACGAGTCTGGTAACGAGCACAGTAAATTGATACACTTATCTTCATCTGAAATTTGAATATCAACATATACTAACTGACTTACCACGGTATTGAAGGCATTCAAATGCTCTGCCACCGAGTCCCC
>JASDQU010293934.1:22364-36643 GCA_032191745.1 Picea mariana | reverse complement strand
ATCTGAGTATGGGAATGCCTACCTTAGAATTGGTATATATGATATTCTGCAGATGCTTGGTTGTTTGCAGGTTTCCGATTAGGTGTGCTCTTGGTTTCCGACACACACATACAACTTACAAAGTCTTTCGGCTGTCACTGGTTCCAGCCTCATACTTTGGGGGGCATTTTGTTACCCATGATTTTGTTCATGATGGTGTATTAATGATGGTGTACTCAAGCTCTTCATAAGAACTTTCTCCTAAGAAAAGTTACTTTCATCTCTTCCCAGAAAACTCATTTTTGAAGAGGGTTCGCCGGCTGCTAGTATCCCAAGGTGCGAGAATGCCTGATTCTCGCTGGCTACCTTAAGCTAGGGTGCGAACTTCTCGCATTGTGTTGAATATCCAGGGTGCGAACTCTTCCTAAAGCATGGAAGAAGATGAATTCTTGATGTTTCTAGAAGGGAATCTTCTAGAAGAATGGATTGACATTCGAATGGTTATCCTTGTACTGGATTCCCTGATATTTTGGGATCATTCTTATCCAAGTAACTATCTCATTCTCTCCTATATATTGAGGGAATTCTCATGGAAAAGGTTAAGGAAGATTCATTGGAGAATTGGTGAAAGAATTGTGTGAAGGACTTAGCTTGAACAGTAGCTTGAAGACTCCAGCAAGTCTATCAAGAAGTTTTGATCTTCTTCATACAAGGATTGAGCAAGTGTATGTGTTGGAGCCAAGAGCCATTGAAAGGAAGCTTGCGACATCAAGGCGATTAGGTTGTAATCTTTAATTTCAATCAATATGATACAGTGGCATGTCCCTTTCCCATAAAGCTATTCTCACTTTATTGTGTAATTCCTTGATCATACACATAAGTTGACTGTTGAATATATTTTTCTATATTCACTTTGGTTGGTTTGTGTTGTCTTGGTCTTGACCTCATGAGAGCACCAGAGTGAAGCGAGAGCAACAGAGACCCTAGGAAGCGATATAAAGGTATGTTAATTGTTCCTTCCTACTAGTTAATTCAATGGTCAAAACTTAGGGGAAGAGTCATGTCCTGTCTTGTTTTGTTTTAGATCCAAGTGGATCTAGGGAGATTTGTTAGTGTCCGCACCTACCGATTAGTCCGATAACAGCCATCTATGCCCCTGAAACGTGTTGGGTCCCCAACGACCCATATATCTGCACCACCATCACACAAAATACCCAGAGCTCCAATTCATCAATTGAGTTGATGCTAATGGATCCCCCACTCATCACAACCACCCCTGAGTAGTAGCATCTGACCAATGTCTCCATGTGCACCCATGTTGGCATCCTCGACTGCTCTGTCAATGTTTCCCCCCGAATTGAGAGCCCGGTGATGAAGTAGATGTATATATTTGTGATAATCCGCAGATCTCTCCCTCGCGCCATGAAACACTGACAATTAGGCTGCCACATCTGTAATATAATGTCCAAGATGGGATCCTTGGTACAAATCAAAACACAATCAAAGAAGCGCAAAAGTCCTGCCTACACCAAGTGACGTTTGATCTAGGAATATGTGCCCACCTCTCGCTTGAGTGACTCCTAGTATCTCTCTCTCCATTGAATCGACATCATATCTCTTAGAATGATCACCTGCATCCATAATACAAGGTACTATGTCAGTTCATCATCATTAAATACTCCAAAAAAACATACAAAACCACCCATGCAACTATTTTTCTAGCAACTACGCACATTCGCGCAACTATTTCATGGACAATTGCGCTCATCCACACAATTGTTTCATGAACAATTGCGCTCATTCGCATGACTATTTCATACACAGTGTCTCTTATCTGCATGATTGTGCATTGAACAGTTGCACGAACCTCTCCTATCCTATGCGTTCTTGTTTCTCAAACAGTCACACTCATGTGCACGACTGATCTCTCCACAGTCACGTAGAGTCGCGCAACTGATTGTGCATCAAACAATCACATGCATATTCATCCCCCCCTCCATGCGATTGAAAACCCAAACCCCACGCACATATGTGCAGGTTCCAATGATACAGTTGTGTACTTCATGTTGCCTCAATCATTCAACTTGTGCACATGTGCGTATGGATCATTTGATCATCCACATGGATCTCCTACCCTAGCCAAAAAATGGTTGTAATACCATCCGTATGACCCCCTACCCTCCCAAAAACACACCTACACTATGCCGAAGGTTTTGACGGCTTACCTAAGTCTCTCGCTACTCAAATCCAGCCGCATATGCTCTCTCACCACTCAAAAACATCCACACAACAACTCTCTAACCTCCACAACAACAAGTACAAATGAGGTGGCTATGTGGGCCCCATGCCCTTATATACACTCTTTGGCCCACCTTCCCTCCACCCATTCGGGAGCATTCAAGCTCTATTTTTTTCACTGTTTTCACCCATGGGATCTATATTCCCTCACTGTCACAATTGTACTCTCACATTCTATTTTCAGTCCGGAGCCCCAAGGACACCCTTCAGCCACCCCGTGCCCAGGTACATACCCCCTATTCATATTTATTTATTATGCAGTTGTTATATACATGTTATACTTTTCAATATATGTTTCACGTCGTGTATTTGGTTTGAATGTGCATGTCTTCACCCATGACCCCTTTTTATGCCATCATTTATGGAATCCTTTGACTCCTCTAGGTATATATCCCTAACTGGCATATAATTCAAATTTCTTCTCACAGTTTCATTTTCCAATCATTCTCCCTAATAATTATCCTCAGGTTTCCTCCCCACCCAACTCTGCGGTACCATCACCTCCATTGCATTCAGGTACCATTACCCGGTAGCACTCTCACCTCCATGAGTTTTCCAACACTTATTTACCCATTAGCATATTGACACTCATGTTGTTCTAACCATTTAGATTGGGAGTCCTAGTAGTGTTACATCCCAGAGCAAGAACCTTATATTTTTTCCTCCTCATCATGCTACTCACCTTCTAATGGAATCCCACATTCTAATTCTCGGTTACATTTAATGCACCTCCACATTCTCATCAACTTTTCATACCATCCACCATCACTTTCTCATCTACAACATCACCCTCCATTCATCTACCTACTACATAAAATAACTAATGGGCCCCCCACCCTCCACCCTTCTCTAACTTGTGCCTTATATTAGCCAAGCCATATTCCACCAGGGCACCCATTTTTGTACTTGTACTTTCAACCCCATTATTTATTCATTTGGTAATTGTAAAAAACACGTTTTATGTTTCATCAGGTACATTAGATATTTTCCATCGCACTTGATGGCATCTTTTTCTTTGGAACATCACAACCCCTATTACCCTTGGTTGGGGCATCTCATTACTCTCCCACCCTCTACAATCCATTTTTATCCAAGCCAAAATGTTGAACACCATTAGACCTTTGTGTCCCCTATCACTTTGTATTTTTCCCTATGCTACATCCCCTTGCAATTTCACCCCTTCAACAAAATTTTCCCATGTCTAGTCATCCCCCTGACACCAGATAGTACATTACGGTTGTTGCCATCCATCGGCATCCATCAACCAAGGGAAGTTATAGAATCCTGTATATTCCATATGTAATTCATGGTTATCACCCCCTTTCCTAGTACCATTACAGTTTCTTCCACCATGTTGATCACACCAGGTATCTAGAAGCCATTCGCTTCTAATTGTCGCATTACTTTTCATGTCAACCTCAACAAATTTCCAAAAAAGTGAAAATGTCTTGTCCCTCATTTCATTGATAATGAGTGGTCTTGGACGATAGAGAGAGAGTGCTCATTTATCTTTGATGTCATTGATCCCCATGACATTCAACCCCAACACAATCTCATGTTGCGGTGGATCTTAATTGGAAACCATTGCAGTTTTCAATAGCGATAGAAGACCTATGATTTTGATTAGGCCATTAATTCCTTCGAGTCCCTTGCCACTCGGTTAAAATCCACCTCAGTCATCATAATCATCATTGATTGACTTTTTCACCCCCGAGGGCACTGCAGATATCTACTTCGTCAGCACGTTCAATTACTCTTACCTTTCGATGGTCTCATGATATGAGCATGGGGCATTCCCACCTTGATTGTACAAAAACATTTGTTGTCATTTTTTATAGCCTACTTTGTACTGATCTTCCTTCCCCTCTCCCTCTGATGGATAACTCTTGGAGCTCCTCCTGTGAAAGTTTTCTCAATTTCTACCTAGTATCACCATCAAAAGAAACTATGATGTATTTTAGCTATATGTATGCTCCTAAACTTACACATTAGGGGGCATCTGTTATCACCAAAAAATGACTCACTACAACCATAGACAATGGATGAAGAAATAGGTAACACAAACAAATCATACTACCAATATTCATGGAAGGATTACATTCCATTTGGCAAGAAAATAAAAAAAACTATATAAAAGTGGTTCTAGAAATCTGTGCACATTCAACCAAAGCCGCACACACACATCTGTGTGGGCTAACACAATGTACAATGCGCACAATTAAAGGAGTGCACGACTGACATTCGATAGACCCACATGGATGTTGAAACAACACATTATTAAATTTGGTTGGGCCTCAACCATTTTGGGGATGAAGCGAACCTCCTCCATACCCAAAATTGCCCTCAAATTTCTCCTTGGGATCACTGAAAGGGATGGGAAGTACCTCCAATGGATTCCCATTCACACTTAGAAACATTTGATAAAAATCTTGCAATCCTCCTATAAATAAAGGGCCATTGTATACAAAAAATAAAGAAGCATTTGAGTATTGTTATGATGCTCATTTTTAGCTTTGGGAAGCCACCTTCCTCTTAGAAATCTTTGAACATTCATATCAAGTGTTAGAGCTCTCTTCTCTTGAGTAGCTCATCACTCTTTTCTTCACCATTTTCCTTTGTTATCCATTGATAGTAGAAATAATACTTTGTACTTGGGGACTCAAGAGACTTCCCAAGGAGGAAGAGGGGACCCATAGGTTCCCATATTTCTCCAAGGAGTATCAATTCAAATATCAATTTACTTGGTATATCTCTCTTGTGTTTTCTTTGTGCATTCATTTCAAGTTATTATTTTCTTAGTTTTGATGTGTTTCCTTGTTGTTTATCTCTTGTTTCTTTATGTTAGTTGAGCCACTGACCAACTAACTCTCTATTGTTATTTTTGGGTAGCCTAACTAGATGGTTAAGGGACTCTTTTTTGCTCACTCTTGTGACAAAAAGAACCCAACACCTTGTCCATCGTATCCCATTTTCGTTAACAATTTTGAATTAATTCCCTTGGTATGATTTTCAAATTCACCAAAATTCTCTTGTGAAAATTCTAATGAAGGTGAGCCTACCAAAGTTGTCTCACTCACGGTGTTCCCCTCAATAGTGGTAATGGAATGTGGCTTTGCTTATTTGGTCTCTTGGACAACTACTTGTATATTTTCCAATGCTTCTTCCTTATTTGCCAAACTATTGGTGTAGTTGAGCCATCATATAAGTGAGTCTAGCCTCCTACCAGTTATCCATCTAGATTACATTCTCTCCCAATTGCACAAGCTATACTATTCTCTTTTCCCAATCTTCCATGATAGATGTGAAAGATTTGTGGCATTCATCAAATCACTTCTTTAGCAATAGTAGTAGTTTGGAAAAGGTCTCAAAATTATTCTCCATCTCTTCCATCCTATGGTCATACATGTAGAACTTCTCTTTCAAGCATTTTTTCTCTTCTTGAAGATGAACATTGATGGCCCTTAAGTCTTCCAACCTTTTTGTGTTTTCTTTACCCATTCTAAGTATTCATTCTCTTGAAAGTTCTAGCAACTACATCATGATCAAGGATTCAACTACCCCAATACTTTATGATTTATAAATGAGGGACTTATATCCCACTCACTTTGTTAGCACTTAGAATCACCCTTAGATTGCTAGAGGATAAGCCCAGTACCCATCAAATAGGTTTGCAATGGTATATTTATGATAGAGTGTCAAATGGACAAAACTCAACATAGCAATGTTCAAACACATAAATTTATGGGAAAGGATGCATAAGAAAATGAGGTTTTGGCTAACTTCAGTCAGTTATTTAAAGATAAGTATGGGTAGATGGAAGACTTAATGAGAAGGATGAATAAGTCTACTATAAGCATCAGGCCTTACTAGAAGATAAGTGAAGAAAAATATCAGACACAAGAACATATTTATCTAAACCTTAAAACACTAATAATAACTACAACAACATCATAATCAAACATACATTACAACACAATTATAATATCTCAATTGAATCATTCAATAATGAGAAAATTAGAGTAAGAAAGAAGCAAGATAATGGAAAAAGAGGTTGACTTCTATTAAGAAAAATGTCTCATATCTCATACATTAAATCCATAGTCTGTCTATGTTACATCAAAGAATTACATAAGGGAGTCTATGCTCAACCATTCGAACCCAAAAATGTCATTTTAATGTTGTATTTATAGTTTAATCAATAAGTAATAACATCCAATTCGAGCTGGATCCTCTAACCTAGGATTCTCTCACTAAAAAATTGAAAATCTAACATTTGTACAAGTGGAGACAACAAACTGCTAAAAATAGAGAAAATGTTGGAAACAACTCTATCACTATAATCTTTCATAATGAGTTGTTCCTTGGGTGCATCTCCATCAATGCCATGTGTCCACCAGCTCCAACTGAGCTCCAATAATCTATTCTAAGCCCCTTCTGCCACTTGGTGATCATTGATTACCTCAAACCCCATCAAAAATAGAATTTGTAGCGAATCCTAACTGTATCAGCTAGTTCATAGTGGATTTCGTAGTGAATTCCGTAGTAGATTCTGTATAAAACTGCATTTTCTGTCTCACTAGGTGATTTCACAGTGGATGTGCAACTTCTATGTATGTAAATGATTTTGTAGCGCATTCCGTAGAGAACGTGCAACTTTGTCTATGTGGATCATTTCACAACGCGAGATGTTATGAAATGTCTTGTAGCTGTCTTTGTAATGCAGTTTGAGCCAAAATACTTCAAAAACTTTAGCCAAAGTTGTATAAGCCTATAGATGCTTCCAGATAGGGTGTAAGTATGATACTTTCCACAAAAATAAAAAAATGCATGGATGACCATTCTTCAAAATTGAGGGCCTTTCAACCACTCCATCTCATCTCCTGAGTCTAACACTTTTCCTCGTTGCATCTTGAGCTAGCACATTAATATTTATCTGATCTAAATCATCTTTGAAGGGTTGTAACTCCACATTGAGCTTTCATATATGAAACCGTAAGTCTCTATTCTGCATGTACAAATTTGTAAGTTTCCTATGAAGGGAAGAAATATCCTTGTTGTGAACTTAGCCAGATCAATGGTTTCCTTATACATATCCATGAGATCCTTGATCTTTTTCCTCTTAGCCAATCCTTCTCCCTTCAAATGGACAATTTCAATTATGGAATCTATGATTTGTTTGATCAACCTATTGAAGGTAGGGTTATCATGGGGAGTGGTGATGTCTATGATTTCAACAGGTTTCTCAACATTCTCACCTTTACCCTTATCCTTCTTCTTAACAAGAGCTTTTGTTATGACTTCTTTCTCAGCAGTTTCCCTCTGGGCTGATGACCCGGTGAAGGGATTCCTATCTCTAGTCTCAACTGCTGCAGTAGGTGAGGGAAAGTGTAACTTTCTCCCTTTTTGGAGTATGGTTTTAGCTGAGGGAACTTCTCCTAGTTATGGTGCACGCTGGGGTGAAATTTCCCTTTGTGGAGAGTGATGGGATCCCCCTTCTTCTTCTTCAACTTCCTTAGGAGCCTCCTTATCTTTGGATATGTGTTTTCAATTTCTATTTTTGCTTGTCTCTATGTGAATAACATTGTCATCATCTTGAAGAGGGATCTGCACCTTAGATTGAGGATTCAGGGCTACATTTAGTTGCAAATTTGTAGGGGCAATGAATTTCTCCGAAGCTATGTTTCTTTTCTTCAAATCCTCCTTCATAAGAATCCTAATCAACCTTGAGTGGAAGAAACTTGTATCCACAGCCTTGGATTTGGCTTGGACCCTATCAACCATTTTCCCCATACTCCTAAACAAATAGAAAGGGATGTTCATTAGATATTTTCCTATGAAGTGCGTCAAAAGTCTAATTTGATATTGGTAAAGCATATTGAATCTTACCTCACAGGTAAAATATCTCTAGATCACCTTCAACATCTTGTCAAATCCCTCAACCAAGTGGAGCCTAGGCACCCCCTTAGATAGGTTATCTCCTTGATGTTCTGGTTTGAGGAATTCCTTATAAAAAACTGCATTAAGAGTCATGGATTTAAACCACCTTTCACCAGTGTTGGGTATCTCATTGGCTGTTTCAATGGTTTCCTTAGATACCTTAATTTCAAGGGTTCCCACCTTGGTTTTAGTGCCATCAAAACTTAAGGAAAACTCTCTGGCTACCTCAGGGTGTCCCCTCTGCATATTCTGACAGAAATTTAAATATCCAACCCTCTCAAAGACCTCTCTGATCAGAGGTTCAACATCAAACAATTGCATATCACAAGGATTTGTCCTGACTACACTCCCACCCTTGTGAGACTTCTTTTATTGAGGTGTATCCATTTTCTATAAAAATGAATAAAAACACTCCAATTATCTGAGAGATATGAGAGGCCAAACAAGGACATAGGTCTTTCGGGTTTGAATGATGATCTTTTTAAAGCTGGCTTCTTTAAGGCTTCAAGGTTTTCCTTCAATTTGAATTATGAGCTAATGAAAGAGAAATCTGATGGCTTAAGAAAAGGAAGAAAACCCTTCATGGAAAAGGATATGTAAGGAAGCAACAACTATCAAATTTTTCAAACTAACATTTCACCACCATGCAGGGTCATCATCATTAAAATCAATAAGGCTCTTTAAACTTTCATCATAGATAGATTTTAAATTTGAAATATCAATTGAAACTGTAAAGGAAAAGAGATGATGCAGGTTATGTGATCAGAGGATAACGATCTGAGTTGACATAGTTTCATAGCACTGGAATAGGGGATCTGTAGCACAATTCGTAGAAAATTTTGTAGCAAAAAAAACAAGGGCCAGGTAATAGATAGGCATGACAACTCTGATAGTAGGAGTTGTTTAATTGCAGTGGAATAGGCTGAAAACAACTACAGATAGATTGAGAATTTGGTGATATCAAGGGTAAAGGGATCGATTGGTAAAGGGACCTACAATTTGCAATTCCAGGTGCTACGAAAATTTAGCAGAGCCTTAAATTGATCTTCAATAGATATTAGACAACTCGAGGAGTACCTGGACACTGTGGCTTGACTGTAGATGTTCTTCAGATAGCATGAAACCACCTACAACCATTATAGACTTCAATTCCCCTTTGTCATCCAGTCTATAGCATAATACACAATGTTTGTCTAGAGTAGGAGTTTCTGCAGTGTCGAACTAGGAGTAGAATTCAAATCTTTGATAAAACAATTAGACAACTTTAATGACCAGCTCTCAATTACTTCCTTTTAAAAAAAGGATGTTGAAAACAATGATATCGACTAACACCAACTTCATATATCCAATAATGATAAAGAGGAAAGATGTACTCAAGATGCACTACGAAAACTCCTGATGAGTTGGCAATGTACTAGAATGAGTTTTATTTGACCTTCTAACAGGTAGAGGGACAAAGTGGAGGGATTTAAGCACATAGTGGAGGTAGTGACATGTCAGAATAGTGGTGTCATGGGGGTGATGGTGATGGTTGTCTAATCATGTGATGAAATGAAGGTATAAACCAAGAAAATTAACCAAGGGTATAAACCATAGGTATGGGCCAAATGTGTGGGCCAACATCCAAACTTACATTTATTTTGAGCTAATACCTAAGAAAACCATAAGGTGAAAATCAAAATCAAAACTTAAAAAAGACTAATGGATAAAAAATTAAAAACCTAAGGATGAATTTGACCCATGACAACTTCATGTGATAACATTGGCTCCACATGGGATGGCATGATCCCTGTGAGCTGGCAAGAAAAAGCAACTTCAATGTCTTATCCTAGGGCTATGGGGTCATGTATTCAAACAAAAAGTGATATTTACAATGGATGGGACAACCACTCATGGCTCAAGAAAAATACTTCTTCAAAAAGTTCCCTTTAACAAGGCCACCAAAAACTTCATAATCCTCCAAGTTCTGCAATTTATAAGTATTATTTTGAAAAACCTCAGAAATATTCAAAGGACCAATCAACAAGGCTTTGAATTTACCATGTTTTCCTTTTTCTTGCTTTGGTGCATCCTGCTTGAGCACTAGATCTACCAGCTGGAAATATTCTTTTCTTACCTTCTTGTCAAAGGATTTCTTGATCTTTTATTGATGGTCTTATGTTTTATCAAGGAGTTGCTTCCTAGTCTGTTGTACTTCTACTAGCTGTTGTATCTGCTCGACCATATCATCAGGTCGTCCTTATTGATTCTGAAGGAACTTTGCCACATGCACGACAAGCTGAGTAGGAAAAAAAAATTCAATCCCATATACAAGTTGAAAGGTGGAAATACCAAGTGACCTCTTTGTAGTAACTCTATCAGCCCATAAGAAAAATTTCAACTTTGAGTCCCATGATTTCTTGTTGTCTTCCAATAACTTCTTGATGATATTTACAAGGCTCTTGTTAGAATACTCTACTAAAACATTGCCTTGGGGGTAATAAGGAGTAGAATGAACTAATGAAATCCCATACTTCTCACAAAACTTTATCAATGGTTCAACTTTGAAAGAGACAACATTATCAGTAACAATCTTGCTTGGACAACCAAATCTTGACATGATATCCTCAAGAAAACTAATGATTACCTTGTGGGAGGAATTCCTTGTAGGAATGGATTCTATGCACTTGGTGAAATAGTCAATTGTAGTCAAGATCCATCAGTTTTGACCACTTGATGTTGGATCAATTTCCTCAATGAAGTCAAGTCCCCACTGCTGAAAGGGGCTAGAAACCACCACAAGCTTCAAAGGAAAATATTTGAGCTACTACTTTCTAGAAAACTTGAGACATTTGTCACAAGCTCTAATCTTTGCACAAACATCATTAAAAAGGCTAGGCCAAAATTACCCAAATTTGAGGATCTTATAAGATGTGGTTATCCAAAAGTGATGACCCCCACCCAAGCTATCATTAAAATCAATCATGTTATTTTGATTGTCCCGTGGATCTAAAAATCTCAAAAGAACCCCTAGAGGATATTTCCAATACAATATGTGATCAATGAGACAATATCTAATTGCCTTCAGCTTTAAAGATCTTACCTTGTTCTTCTCCAAACCATCAGAAGGATACAACTTTTGTAGAAAATAAATGATGTCATTGTACCAAGTGCATTCTGCCAAGTTGGGATTGATATGAAATCTTTTGATAGAAATATCTGCTTGCTGATTTTCTGTGTTTAGGTTCATGAAATTAACCCCTAGTGCTTTGCAATTTGACTCAGCCAGCAATTTATCTAAACCTTGTCCTTTCACCAACTTAGTAGGCTTCATTTCAAGGTCAAACTCCAAAATTTTGGCAATCCATTTGATCCTCTTCCCATCTATGTCAGGCTAGATACATATTTCTTTCATAGAGGTTGATGGAACATAGGCAATAATATTGGAATGCAGAATGTATACTCTAAAATCCTTGAGGGATTTAACCAAATCATAAGCCTACTTTTCCATAATATCATACCTCATCTCTGCATCCCTCAATTCCCTACTAAAAAAGGAAATAGGTTGTTCTAACCCCTCTGTATTTTTTTGAAGAAGGACAACAACCAATGTGTCATATGAGGCAAAAGAGAATATTAGAAACTCCTTCGAATAATCAGGGCTAATGAGAACAAGTGATTTAGTCAAGGCTTGTTTGATTTGGTCAAAATAATCCCTAGCTTCAGCAATCCATTTCACCTCATTCCCATTCCTAAGTATAGATGTGATGTACTTAACCAATTCAAGTAAGTTAGAGATGAATCTTCTCAGAAAATTGATTTTACCCAAGAAAGATTGAACTTCCTTCTTGGATATAGGAAGAGATAGAGTCTGTATGGCCTCTACTCTACGTGGATCAATTCTTACTCCTTCTGTTGATACAATGTGTCCCAACAAATTGCCTTCTTTCGTAGTAAACAAAGACTTCTTAGGATTGAGAGAGAGACCAAACTTTCTACACTTCAAGAAAACCTTTTTAAAATGATGATAATGTTCTTTATTATATTTTGAGAACAATGTAATTTCATCCAGATAGATGACCACAAAATTTTCCTTCTCCCCAATAAAGGCAATATCCATTGCTCATTGAAAAGTTGCTCCTGCATTTATTAGTCCAAAAAGAATTTTAGCATACATGAATGTGCCCCAAGGAGTAGTGAAGGTTTTCTTCTCTATATCTTTAGGTAGGATAGAGATTTGATTGTAGCCTGAGAATCCATCAATCATAAACATCCTTGATGAACCAGTAACTCTCTGCAAAATATGCTCCATCTTTGGCAAGGGGTAATTATCTTTCTTGGAGCTTCCGTTTAAATTTATGAAATCAACACAAAATCTGATTTCACCATTCTTCTTCCTCACAGGAACCAATTTTTCCACTCACTTATAGTACCTTAAAGGTATGATGATATTGGCATCAAGAAACTTCTTAACTTCATTTTCCATAATAGGCAACAACATGGGATTTATTTGTCTGAGTTTTTGCCTAAATGGATTGGTTTCCTCTTTCAAAGGGATCTTATGTTCAATGATGCTTGTGTCATATGTTTGTAGATCTTCATATTTCCGAGAAAATACATCAGAAAACTCCTTCAAAAGTTTAACATACTCAACCCTTTCCTCTTTATATAAACTGCTAGACAATTTCACATATTTTGGATTTTCCTCTGTACCTAAATTGCATTCAGTCACATCAACATTTTCATTTGAACCTTTAACCTTCAAAACAACATCATTTATGTCAAAACATCTCTCCAAAGGAACTATTCCTCTTTTGGAATATGGTTACTTAGTAATTGAACAATATGGTGGTCTGCAATTTTATTGAGGAAAATATCAACATGAGGGATTTTTGTATCATCATGATCTTGATCAATATGAAGAGAATAAAAATCTTCCAGAAATATTTTGATCTCAAGATCATCCTTAAAGACCTTCCAATGCTTGACATTGTCAGGTATAGAGGGTCTATAATTATCTTCCACATCATATTGGAGTTTGTGGGGAAAATGAATTTTAAAATTGCTTGCAGAAACAACCAAAGAATATGCCATAGTATTTTCTTCTCTTGGAACAAAAGAGATATTAAAAGTAGAGAAGAAATTATCAACAAGATCACAAACTTCATTTTTGTAAGTCCTTAACCTGGGGTGTTTATATTGATACATATTTTTAACTTGATGTACAATTAATTCAACATCTCCAAACACTGCTAACTCTTCAATCTTCATATCTTTAGGAGCCCTCAAACCCAAAACAAGAGCCTCATATTCTGCTACATTATTTGTGGTTTCAAACTCTAGTTTATAAGAAAAAGATATGATCTCTTTAGTTGGGGAAATAAGGACCACTCTAGAAACAACAACTTCTTTAGAAGAGGCTCCATCAAAAAACATCTTCCATACAAGGGTGTTTTGAGGAGGAACCTCACAAGTTTCAATAGGTTGTTTTCTGATTTCAATAGGTGATTGAGGAGCATCAGTGAGTTGTAAAATACTGAATCCTAAATCAATATCAACTACAAAAATAGGGTGCTTGGTAGGATTAGCTTCATCACTGATGATGTAAGCTAGTTGTGCTTCCCTATAGATCCTTCTGTGCTCTCCTCCAAATACAAGAATGGTGGCATATGAAATATCCATCTGCAAAGTTCCCCCTAGTATTTTGATCCAAGATCTTAACAAGAGCATCCAAATCTTAGGGGAGACATCAAACACCACAATATCCATGACCACACTCTTCATGGGTAATTGGATCAAGGTAACAAATAGGTCTTTGATTACCCCAAGGCAATTCACTTTTCTAGAATCAAATGAGTATAGGTCATGATAAGTTTTTGTAATTTCCAGACCAAACTCATCCAATGTAGTTTTAGGCATGAGGTTATGAGATGCACCTGAGTCCATCAAGAAGTTGTTGTTGGCACACACAGGGGTAGACCCAAGGTTCAACGCTTCAACAACACACCAACAAAACCATAACTACCGACCCTTTTAGCAACACCTGCGAAGTAGATGAAGTCTCACCTGAGGTAGAGGTAGGGGTG